>JAKTQW010000006.1:113727-196050 GCA_030579415.1 Pichia eremophila | reverse complement strand
ATCGACTTTAAAGCAATTCCCCTCAATTTTATGAATAACTACAGTTATCTCCTGATATTCATATATTGTTATCTTTATAGTTGTTTAGTTCCTTTACTTTATCCAAGAACAATTACCCTTTATTAAATTAGATACATTATATTACATAATATTTTAAACAATTTTGAAGTAGCATATTCGGAGAATAGGACGTCATTATTATAGAAAATGATAATTTAAGTAAAGTCGCGACTTTGGGGATTTTAATTAGGCTGCTTTTATCATGAAAGTGTCTGCATGGAGTTACGATTCAAATTGATGCAGTTTGTACTGTATCAAAGTTTAAAGATTCTTCCATATTTTTTTTTACTGATAGAGCAACGAATTATTATTAAAAGACAACAATATAGACAGCAATAATGTCATTTGCTTATACATCAATCATAACTGTGGCATTATGTACCATTGGAGGATGTAAGTATTATTTTCATTTTCATTTTCATTTTCAATTTCATATAGGTTATAGGAATACAGGAATACTAACCAAATTTTTATTTTAGACATGTTATTCAATGGTTCTGGTGAAGAATTTAATTTTGGAGCATTTCTTGAGAATGTTTCACCATATATGTGGGCTAATTTAGGTATTGCATCATGTATTGGATTTTCAGTCGTTGGAGCAGCATGGGGGATTTTCGTAACAGGTTCAACAATTCTAGGAGCTGGTGTTAAAGCACCAAGAATTACTACAAAAAATTTAATTTCAATTATTTTTTGTGAAGTTGTTGCAATTTATGGACTTATTATGGCAATTGTCTTTTCATCAAAACTTACACCTGTCGAAAATATTTTAACTGCAGAAAATTTATATACAGGATATTCATTATTTTGGGCAGGATTAACTGTTGGATTGAGTAATTTAATTTGTGGTGTTGCAGTTGGTATTACAGGTTCAACGGCTGCAATTTCAGATGCAGCAGATTCTTCATTATTTGTTAAAATTTTAGTTATTGAAATTTTTGGTAGTGTTTTAGGTTTATTCGGTTTAATTGTTGGTTTATTAATGGCGGGTAAAGCTGGTGAATTCAAATAATTGTTTTTATTATCATTGAAAACTAAACTCAAAAGAAGTTAAGATTTCTTTTGAAATAGATTACTTTATCATTTCAAACTGTAAATTAATAAAATATACTACAAATACTGTGTTTGTTTATTAAATATATAATATTGTCGTATAGCATATAGCAGATTATATAAATCTAATAAAAAAGAATAGGAAACGAAGTCATACGTGGTGGTAATTGTTCTTCTTCGAAGTTGGCAACCGATAAGAAGATTTGAAATGTCGGAGTTTATAATAGTACAGTAAATGATTTTCTTTTGTATATGATCAAAACTAATATTCCTGAATTAAGTTTTGACATTGATACCTTAAATTTATATAAATTACAGCGTATAAAATAAAAAAGTTTATTCAATTCAAACATTTTTTTAAGGATATATTTAAAGTGTAGCAGTAGTGTGAATAACATTAGTAACTATAACTTACTTGAATGTTCGACGATTGCACCTTCATTTGCAACTTCTAATAATTTCCATTCACAAACCACATCATGAGATTTAAATTGTTCTATTATATCATTAGCTATTTTATCAAAATTTTTAGTTGCTAAACATAAAATTGTAGGACCTGCACCACTTAAACAAATACCAAGTAAACCATCATGAGATTCTGGAGTAAAATTTGATAAAACATCAGTTAAACCAGGTATTAAAACTTTTCTATAAGGTTGATGTAAAGAATCTTGCATTGAATTATAGATAACTCTTGGATTAGGTTTTAAATCACCAACAGCTGAAGTTAAAACAGCTAATCTTTGTAAATTGAAAATAACATCTTTCTTTTCATAAGTATTTGGTAGAACATTACGAGAATCTTCAGTTTTAACTTCAAATTGTGGGATAACTGCGATACATTTAATCATTGGATTCCAAGGATATTTAACATGAGTACCTAAATCTAAAGGAGCATTTGAAGGTATAAAATTAGATGAAGTTTTCGGAGAAGGTAAAATTAAATTTAAATCTTGATGAACTTTATCATTTTCATCATTTGATAAATTACGTAAAAATGAACCAACGAAACCACCCATCATTGTAGCAGTAATATTATCAGGATGACGTTCAATCATTAAACAATAATCTAGACATCTATTTTTATCAAAACCAAAACCACCAATTTCATTAGCTAATAAAACACCAGCAACAATTGCAGAACCTGATGAACCTAAACCTCTACCTAAAGGTATTGGATTATTAACTTTAATTTTAGTACCTTTTGGGAATGAACGAACACCATTTGCATGTAAAACATAGAGAGCAGTTTTAGTAATTAAATTTAAATCAGATTGAAGTGGTACACTATCATTATTACCTTCACTTGTATAGGATAAATCAACATTATAAGGATCATTAATTGATTTTTCAGATGGAGAAGATTCATTAACAGAAACTGATAAAGAAAGATATAAATTAAGACCTATACCTAAAACATCGAAACCTGGACCTATATTAGCAGAAGATGCTGGAACCCTGATAGTAAACTCTCTAGCCATTATTGTGTGATACCTTATAATAATATTTAATAATTTATAACTATCAAGCAGAATAAGGAAATCTTTCTTTTAATAAAAATTGAACTTGAGTCACTATTTTCATGTGGTGGGAGTGAGTTAATCGGAAAATTGGAAAATATTGACACCCTCGCAATATTGCCCGCAGAAACTGTGTTAAATTTCCGAGAGAAATAGAAGACGCGAAATTAAATCACAACAATTTTCCATTAATAGTAATGTTAAACCCATGGAAAGCGTAAATAACACAACCCGATGTCTTCCAAGGTTGTTAAGTGTATAATTGGAATCTTTTTTAAATTATTTCTTATTTTATTATACTTTCTCATCGCTTAATACAATGGAACCCTCTGGAGTGGATACATTGGAAGTAGAGAGGACATCTTCAAAGAAATCATCTCAACAGGAATTAATTGCAGCTTCTGAGGCAGTTGAACAAGAATATAATGCTGTTAGAAGGCTTAAAAGATTATCAATTGGTAATAGTCTTAATTTTGATCCTGATCTACCACTTCCAACTTCAGAAAATTATTATAATGATGATATTGATACAAGTAATAATAATATTCAAGTACAACAAAAAAATTTGAAAAGATCAAAATCAAAATTATCAAAACATTCAGTCACAAGATCCTCTCAATCTTCTCAATCTTCAAATCATTCTTTCCATTCAGTTCATTCATATGATGATAACGACTCACTAAATTCTAATAATTCTTATGATAAATCATATCAAGGTAATAATGATTCAAATTTAATAGAATTTAATGATTCACTTGATAATATAGATAATCAAACAATTATTCATAAAAGTATTCACTCTAAGGAATCTCCAAATATTATAATATCAAATGATGGAAATGATTTAGATTTTGATAATCAAGATGTAGATTTTGTTGATTTAGAATCTGATCATGTATTTGATGAATCAAATATAATTTGGGTACCTGCAACTGCTCACCCTGAAATATCACTTGAAAATTTTAAGAAACATGTACAAAATAATAAAATTAATAATAATAATCATAAAATTGATGATATAACAATGAAAAATCCTTCATTGAAAGAATTAACTGTACAATTACAGACCCTTTCTCAAAATGCTGGTTTAAATGATGATGATGCAGTTACTTTAGCAAGATCATTATCTACTAGATCAATTGGTATATCTAAAATTGAAAAAGAAGCATATTTAATGGATGATCATGAAAATAACAATAATAAAAATAACAACAACAATATTAATAATAACAACAATATTAATAATAACAACAATAAAAAATTAAGCAAATCTTCTGGTGATTTATCTCGTGTTAAATCAAGAAAAATCCTGTTGAGAAATAAACTGAACAATAGTAAAACACGTGAAAGTTTATTTATTAAAGATGAAGATTTAAATAATGTTAATCAAGATGATTTTGTTGATATGGATAATAATCTAGAAAATGATAAAAATTCTGTACCTTCTGATTTTATTTCCAACTTAAAGAGAAATGGTTGGACAAATTATAGAAGACACCAAAATATTCCCAAAAATTCTCCTTCAAATCCATCATCGTCATCTACTCCTACATCTACACCAACACTACCAAATCTTCCAAATTTACCTCAATTCATTGGATCCATTGATAATAAATCTTCACAGGCTCATGTATATAAAGACATAAGAAAAATTCATAATGCTCAAAAACCTTTAGGAAAACCTCAACTGGAACCAATAAAACTGAAATCTCCTTCAAGTCGTTTACCGGATATTCCAACACCTAATACAACAACTTCTCCTACTAACACATCACCATCGTCTAATCAACATATAAATCCATATCTTCCAGCGGGACAAACATTAAATGATAAATATTCATCAAATTTACATAGAAATGATATTAATCGTCACGGTAATAAAGCTCCAAATAATCTTATGAATCCACAACGTCAAAATTATCAACAATATCCCCAATCATATAATGGTTTAAGAAATAATCAGAATGTGCCAATCCATCATAATAATAACTTACCTCCACATCAACATCAACATCAACATCAGAAACAAAGCTTTCCACCTCAACATCAAATTCAACATCACAAACAACAACCACAGCAACAACAACACTATCCTGTATATCATCATGAACAAAATAAACCATTATCAAAATCATCATCAAATCAACGTAATAATCATTACAATAACCAACCTCAAAATTGTGTTACAGATAGACATTTACAACCAAATCAGAATATTGCAAATTCACATCAACGTTATGAGAATTCTATTAAATCACCTGTTGATTCTGAGTTTAAAAAACCTGTAGTTTCTGTTCCAGTCTATAACAATCAAAATCATAGTCACCAAAACCATCAAATTCAAAATGAACAACATCATCGTGCTGCTGAACAAAATCAACTACCATCTTCATCTCATCAAAGAAACAGATATGGTATGGATCTGAAAGAAATTCATCTGTCTGAAACTCAATCAATACTTTCTAGAGATGCACAAACATCCGTTCCAGCTGTTGTTGAGGAAAAAAGTAATAAAAGTACCAAACCTAAAGCTGGTGTTATTAATGAGAGTAAAGCTAAACCAATAATAGAGGAAAAGATTAATTTTTCCCCTGTTATTGTTGAAATACCGGAGAAAGAGAAGGAAAAATCAAAGGGTAAATCATCATTTACTTCATTTTTCAAAATTAAGAGAGATAAACCTCGTAGCAGTTCAGTAACATCCATTGATACATCTGATGAAAAGAAACCTTCGTTTAAATCAAAACGTACATTTTCGCATGCTTCTGAGTCAGGTTCAAGTTCACCAAAAGCTGATTTTAAATCATTCTTTGGTGGTAAGAAAGAAAAAGAAAAGGAAAAAGAAAATGATAAGATTAAAGAGAAGGAGAAAGAGAAGCATAAGCTACATGTAGAGAAGGATCTGATAGTTAATACTAATAATCATAGAGAAAACAATATTCCAAGTGATATTAAGAATACAAGCACGCATTCTGGATCATCTCCTAAATTAGGTTTAGGATTCTTTACATTGAATAAATCAAATGATAGTCTTGGTGAAAAGAAGGAGAAAGAGAAGCATAAAGAGAAAGAACACGAAAAAGAAGTTGTCAAAGTTGTTGAAAAGGATGTTGTAAAGTCTAAAGAATTGACTACTATCAAAATTACTTCTCCGAATGGTGATGATGCTGTTGAAAAAGACATTATTGAAGAACAAAACGAAACTTTTTCTCGAACTACACCTGTTGAAGTTGTAGAAACTGAAACAAATGATACATTGAAAGTTGAAGAGGTTTCAACTGATAAAAAAGTTGCTGTAAAAAAAGGATTAACAAGTTCTGATCATAGTCCATTTGCAAGCTCTTCCTTATCACAAGAAAGATTAGATGATAGTTCAGAAGTTGATGAGGTTACCGATGCAGTATCTTCTACACTCACAGATGAAATAAACGCTGCTGATAAGACAAAACAAAGTGATAAACCAGCGAATACGGGATCTATTGGTTCACTTGTTAAAGTCACTAAATCTGATAATAACGATGAAAAACCTGAAAATGATGAATCTACAGAACTTATTAAACAATCATTAAAGAAAACATTAGATCAAAATGAAAAATCCACAAAACCTAATCAACCATTAGAGATGAAAGACTCAGCATTTGGTTTCCCACTTCCACCTGTTTCACAATCAACTCTCGTTATGTTAGATCATAGATTTCCTGTGCATGTTGAACGTGCAATTTATAGACTCAGTCATTTGAAACTTGCAGATCCTAAGAGACCATTAAGACAACAAGTACTATTGAGTAATTTCATGTATTCTTATTTGAATTTAGTCAATCATACATTATGGATACAATCAAAAGAACAAGAAAATGCAGATGATAGTGTTTTGCCAGAAAATTCTAATGATACGAAGTTGGCTATTACATCTACTGCCTCTTAATCATTTTTTGTTCCTATCATTGTCATTCATTATTAACAAAAAAAACATTTATAAATTTATATATTATATACACTTTTCTAATTAATCAAGAAGCATTTTCTATAAATGTAAGTCTATCAAACAATGCACCAAAACTATACACACCTAGAATCAATAGAAACCAATAAAATACCATATGGAAGATATTTCCCTTTACTGAAATGTTTGGAAATCCCATAAAATTACAGAATGAATGAGCAATAAAACAACACCATATATTTCCAGTATTTACGAATATCAAGTTGGTCAAATATCCAAATAATGTTGTGTATAAACATTGGAAACCACATAAACCAATAATTTGAACTACACGATATCTTTTACGGTACATTTCATAACCATGATGTAAATGAGCAAATCCAAAAAGCAAAGGACTTAATTGTAAAATTATTGAGATTGTATCATCATTATGGAAAACTGTAGGTTCATATGTAGAACTTCCTCCTCTTTGATATAATTTATATGCTAATAAAGGACCAGTTGTCAATGATGTGTAAAATATTTCCTCAGTTAATGGAGCAATTACTAAATCACGTAGAACTTCATGAAAACTATCATAGCTAGATTCAAAACTTGGGCTATAAATAAAAGATATTATTATTTCACTTAATGGACCCATGAATAAAATCATAAATAGTTTCAAAGTATTGAATACTTGGCATAAGCATTGTTGAATAAATGGATTTTTTAAACCAAGTATTTGATATAGAGCAGCTTCATTTGGAATAGTATGCAATAAATCTATAAGAGCATATTTAGATAATAAAATGAAGATAATTGAAGCAATGGAAACTCTAATAAGTCTTGATTGAATAATTGATGGATCATTTCTATCTCCGGTTTTTGCTTTTAGGTGTATAGCAACAACGTATGAAATCGCTACAACCAAAACGTATAAAATTGTTGGATATATTGACATTTATGGTTTCAAATTGATCTGATTATATTCTGAATTGGACTTGTTGATGTGTTTATTCTTTACACATTATTGATGATGTCTTTCCTAAGGACAGAGCTGAATGATGATTAAAATTTCTCAACATGAAAATTTCAAATTTCTGTAGAAATCGCTAGATAAATGTTCATATTACCTAATATAGAAATGTTAATACTGGAAACGATCTTAATCATATAAGTTAACTTAACATTTATATTAAAACATTTATTCAACTATTTATTATGCTGATACAAGCGAGTTTACCCTGATTAAAGTGTATTTTTACAGTTTCAAGTCTCATAAACTGTAAATATTACTCTTTTGGGACACATTAATAAATTTATGTTTATCTGTGAATATAAATGTTACAAAAGTAAATAATACTATCTTCTAAATCCGGGTATATGCCCACGCATATACCAAGCAGTTACCACAACCATAAACCCAGCTGCAGCTCCACCAATTGTAAAAGAATTCAGTACAGTTTCAGGTTCTGAAGGATCAGGTTCAAGTCCGGGAGTTGCAATACGAGGATTAGTAGCAGCTTCAACTATATGACTCATCAATTCATTCAATGATGAAGTCCAACTTGAGCATATATGCAGTGGTGGTGAAAGATGAAAAGATTTTGTGAATGGTTCAGGTAAATAATCAGATCTTTGTTGTTGTCTGTCTAAATCAGCCTTAAGTGCAACGAAAACTGTAGGGATGTTGTCAAGATATGGATAAGACTGTTTAACTTCAATCAAATGTTGGAACGAGTCTGGGTCTGAAGAATCATATGCAAAACACAAAACATCACAAGAATCTAGCTTCTCTTTGTTTTCTAGTATTGCGCTTTCTACTTCTCCTAATTCCTCCATAATTAAATAACATTGTTTACCACCTGTTAGTTCCACATTATTTGCCGCAACATTTTGTTGAATTGTTGGTGAATGAACATTGCTAAAAGTTCGACCTAAAAATGATTCTAATAAAGAAGTTTTACCACATCCAGAAGCACCAATAATAAAACAATTAAAGACGGTTCTATCATAAACTGGTGCCCTATAAACTTTCCCGCTTCTTTTCTTGAACTTTCTTGGTTTGGTAACGTAGAGTGCATCAGAAATTGAGTTAGAATTAGAGTGTGATTCAAAACCAAAATATCCAAGATATGCTGATGTAATTTTATAGTCAAGAAATGTAGTCATAGACCATTGAGCCAACCAACCCTGTAGTGTAACATAACCTTGTTCATTACAGACCACACTTCTTGGGAAGTTAGTATCTTTCCAAGTTTTAGGTATACCTGGTGTAGGATAAAATAAGCATGCAAGTTCTTCGTCGTTCAAACCACCATCATTATCCTTATCAAACAAGATAAAAAGATTTACCAAAAATTTATAACCAATTGGAGATAATTCTACACTAGAATGTGGAGGAATATCAATTTTGGGATAAAGGACTTTATCATCTATTGATAAAGAATCAGTATAATGAAATGTTCTCAACACTCCCCATACTGTTTCATGTCTTCCAGATTCAACATAAAACTTATTTAATAGCAAAAAACCTCTTGATGAAATTCCCATTTCATTTGCGGATCCTGGTGCTAAAGTATTTAATGTGTCTTTAATAGTTTGTAAATCAGTAATATCAATTGATTTGTTAAAACATTTTTGTTGTAATAATGAGAATTCCTCATCACTCAAGTACCCGTCTTGATCTCTATCACATAAGTAAAAGATTCTATTAAGTGCATCAATAACCAATGGCTTCAAAAATCCATCTTTATAATCATATAATGGTGACAGAGGATGTGTTATAGCCCTCTGACATAAATAGAATGCATGATTTACATTATAATTTTCCTTTGCACTACATCTAATACAAGCCTCAACTTCTTTAAAATCCTTTAATAGAGGTATAAATTCTTCGTGTAATGCATTTGAAGAATCTTCACTTTGATCTAAATCTATCTTATTTTGACATACAACAATTGGCAAGTTAACACCCATAGATCTAAACAATGGGATCCAATATAGCGAAATTCTTTCATAAGTATAATGATCAGAGTAAACAAGCCAAATTGAGTTTGCTTGACGAATTTCATATTGTAATGATGATAAATTGGAAGCAGATGTATCTACTAATATTGTAGAGTTTACTGAATATCTTGAATCTGAGAAATCTCTTGGAATACTGATTGGTGGAATAATGTGTTGAATATTTGGAACAAACTTTTCCTTAACCAATGATGTGATTAATGATGACTTCCCTACACCTTCATCTCCGCATACAACCACTCGTATAGTGTCCATTGATAGTGGTACAATCGAATGATATAGAGCTAATCATTTCCAGAGAGAGTACCGATTCATATCATATATAATAGGTAACATGCAGCAAAGCGTCTTTTACTGAGTGTACCAATGGTAAAATTTCAAGATTCACTACTACTGCGCGTTGACAAAAAATTATGGAGGGCAAATCAATTTACATCTCTTTCTAAGAGACATCCACTGTTTTAACTTCTTCTTGTAAAGTCCTTTAAACCATACAGTATTACATAGAATGGTATGTACTTGAATAGTTTCAAGATTGCCCTATTTTAACTTTATGGATTGACATACTAACATATTATTTTTTTTATTTTTCATTTCATAGACTTCAATTGGTACAGGTTACGATTTATCTAACTCTGTCTTCTCACCAGATGGTAGAAATTTTCAAGTTGAATATGCTTCAAAGGCTGTTGAGAATTCAGGAACTTCATTAGGTATCAAGTGTGCAGATGGTGTTGTTTTTGCAACTGAAAAAATTATCACATCAAAACTTTTGGCACCAGGTAAAAATAAGAGAATACAATCAATTGATAGACATATAGGTGTTGTGTATTCAGGTTTAATACCCGATGGAAGACATTTTGTTAATCGTGGTAGAGATGAAGCACAAAGTTTCAAATCTGTTTATAAAGAACCAATAGGACTTGAAGGACTTATAAGTAAATTAGGTTATTATGTTCAAGCTTATACTTGTTATAACTCTGTTAGACCTTTCGGTATTAATGCAATTGTAGGAGGTGTTGATGAAACTGGTCCACATTTATATATGGTTGAACCAAGTGGTGTTTATTGGGGTTATCAAGGTACAGCAACAGGTAAAGGTAGACAAGCTGCAAAGGCTGAATTAGAAAAATTAGATCTGCCAAATATTTCTGCAAGAGATGCAGTTAAGGAAGCAGCAAGAATTATACATTTAGTTCATGAAGATAACAAAGATAAAGATTATGAATTAGAAATTACTTGGGTAAGTACCTCTGAAACCAATGGTATTCATAAAGTTATTCCAGCTGACTTATTTGCTGAAGCAAAGAAATATGCTGAAGAAGCTGAAGCTGGAAGCGATAGTGATAGTGATAGTGACAGTGATGAAGAAATGGAATCATAATTAAACTGTCGTAGATTTAATCACTAATAATTCACTCTTTTTTATATAACACGAGTATAATATCTGTTTAATCATGCGTTTTTCTTTTAAAATAAAACTACTTTTGAATGACGAATAAATTCTTGTATTTTATAAATTAGGTTAAAGTAAAGCTACAAAGATATATATATATATATATATTAGAGATTTTCAAACTTTTTTATCAATTTATTCAACTCAGATTCTAATTCAGATATTTTTAACTGAGCACCCTTTTTACTTTGACTGAGAGCCACCTCTGCAGTCTTCCATTTTTGTGATAAATCTTCCAGTCTTAATTTTTTCAACTCATCGATCTTATTAGATTTATGACTGAGAGTAAGCTTAAGTTTTGAGTTCTCATTCTCAAGTTCTTGGATTTTAATTCTCTCTGAATCATTTTGTTTTTCCAATGAATGTAATTTACTTGTCAGTGTTGTAATTTGACTTTTCAAATCAATGACCTTCTCTGAATTATTATTTTCAGTTTTCAACTTCTCTGACATAATAGTGTAATTTTCAGTAATATCAGATAGAGCTTCAATCTCATAATTTTGCGTTACTGAAAAAACCTTAAAAATATTATCAAAACTTGTTTCATTATCAACATTTTTTATTGCTTCAAGCAGATTACCAGATGTTGTTGGATCAATCAGTTTTGTTAATAAATTAATAATAATTGTATGGAAATTTGTTGAATTTTCTAAAAGAAGTTTGAATTCCATTGCTACTGATTCATTTAGTTTCCTTAAACTCTGATTTTCTTTGATTTTTTCTTTCATTATTTTATTTATTTCATTTACTTTTAATTCTAGCTCCTCGTTTCTTTTCTTCAAATTTTGATTATTACTATTTAATTCATTTAATCTTAATTTAAGTATATCATATTCCAGTTTTAGATTTGAAAACTTCGTCATTAGACCTTGATAGGTTTCCTCAAAAGATGATATTTTAGATGTATAATTTGCGTTTATGAATTCGGATTCCTTTAATTTTTTATTAAGTTCTGACTGTAGCTCTTTCACACTTTGATCCTTATCTTTTAATTGTGTTGAAAGGTCTTGAACTTTCTTTTGACTTTTTGCTAAATCCTTGGCATAAACATCAACTGTATGTTTTAATTCTAAGTTTTCCTTTGCTATATTTTTCATATGGTTGTCTAAAAGAAATATCACATCATTACCTTCATCATTCACTTCCTCTACTATACTCGATTTATTATTCAGAAATAAATTGTTAATTCGTTCTTTTAGTTCTAATTGTGATTTCATCTGTTCTTGATAACTTGACTGTGTAGCCTCTAGTTGTTTCATTATATTCTCATTTTCTTTCTCTAACATATTATAATTATACTTCAGACGATCATATTCAACTCTCAGTATTTCAAGTTTTGTCTTATTATTTGATGAACTTATACTGTTAGCAATTTGCTTTTCTAACTCTAATGACAATTCTTCTTTATTTGGGCTGTTTTCTCTATTCTTATTGTATATTTTACGTAAAAAATCATTCTGTATTTTAATCTGTACTTTACAATTCATTAACTCATTTTGTAACTTTATAATTTCTGATAATGAAGGAATCATATCTGGACCATTAAACTCTTTGAGTATATCATTATAATTCTCATTACTCTCATTTTTATAAAGAGGTAAAGAATTTCTAAAAGTATTATAGTCACCACTTTCCGTATCAGTATCTACTAATATTTCATAATTACTCTGTCTACTTAGACGTTTTGAAATTGAAGTAGTAGGTTGATTAACACTTTTATTAGACATACTGTCTGTCTTCATTTCTTGCTTCATCGCTGATTGAATTAGAAGTTCACCTGGTGGAAACTTTGGATGAAATTCAAAATTTGATGAAGTCATTGTAGAAGTTCTAGTGTCAATTGTTTGTGGAGTTCCAAAAAAATCATTTGAAAGCTTTGATGATGATTTTTCATCAGTATTTCTATCGTTACTAGAATTGATTTCAGGATTAGATGATAAATTAAGATCACCAGTGTATGAACCATCAAAGGAATTATCCAAAATATTGAAACTATCCAATTCCTGGATTGCATTGTTTGAATCATTTGGCTCATTTGGCTCATTTGACTCATTTAATTCATTTGACTCAATATTATCTGGTGAATCTTTCACTACTTGATTTGAATCTGATTGACCACTATCTAAACTCATTTATTTATATTTTATATGATTATAGTTGTTATTATGTTTGTAATTTCAATTTGACTCACGATAGTCTATGTCGCAAAGAATATTATGATAATAAACAGGATTAATATTATGATTTGATCCAAAACACTATTCCAAATATCATAGATAAATGAGACTCATGAATAATATTAGGTAACTGAAAAGGGGAAAAGATAAACACTAATTTTCGGATTTTTTTACTTAGTAGCGCTTAGTTTTGATTTAATGATTCTCTTTATCGATCTTACTATTAATGGGTGTTGGAGATATATATATATAATATATATATATATATTGATGCTCTTCAAGATTTAGTTGAAGAAAGTACTGTATAGAAAGCCTTGTGTTGTAGTTAGGTTTTTGTCAATTGAAGAAACGTTTGAAGTCATTTTTTTTTCTTATATTCTTTTGGCTTTTCTATCAAGAATTTAACATGATAGATAATTTTATATCATTAAATAAAGTAAAAAATTATGAAAATTAGAATTTGTCTTGTGATTTGGTAAATTCATTAAATCTTTAAATCTTATTCAATTTTTAAAAATTCCTCAAATGTAGTATTAACATTGATTTCCAAATAAAATTTTTTTTTTACATTCATTTCATTAAAATATACAATTTTTATACAGATTGATTACTTATACGCATATATTATTCATGCTTCATAATATATCTTCATATACTGAACTAAATGTAAATTATTTCTACTAGATTATTCTTTAACCTTTTTCATCTAATTTAGATCTAATAAGAACTAAATTTTTCATATTTGAATAACAAATATGTATCTTTTATGAATCGTTTTGTGATTCTAAATTCAGTATTATTTTTTTTGCTTTTATAGCATTGTTTGTTCAATCGGACGGGAAACGGTGCTTTTTGCTAGATATGGCTGAAATTTTTTTTTCCAGTCAACTTCTGTATTTCTATAAATTTATAAAAGATACTATACATATTTTTCTCTATTATAAAATTTTTTTTCCTTTATTTACACCTAAAAAAAAGCTTAGACCTTCTAAACACAAGAAAAGCACCGTGGCGCAGTGGAAGCGCGCAGGGCTCATAACCCTGATGTCGTTGGATCGAAACCAACCGGTGCTATTATTTTTTTATTTGCTTTCTTCTGTATTATTGAAGTATATATATATGTTGTAAGTGAACCGTTTTTCTACCCAATACGTTATTAATTAAATATATATACATTAATAAATAATCATCAAATAAAATCTAAAGCTTAAAAATGTGCCGAGTTTGGTGGCTTACTCTCTGAAGTTTTAGTAGAAGGTACTATATTATCTTCTTCACCATTTAAAATATTTGACATCAGTAAATTGTTATCAATTTTCTTATTTGTTGGAACTGGAGTCAGTATCTTACTTTCAGAAATATCTCCATTAATAAAATCATTAGAAACATTTTCCTTTCCCGTTGTATCACCAATTGATTCATTATTCTTCTTATCCCTAAATTTTTCATTTCTTTTGGAATTATTAGGCATAGACCTCTTTTTAGTAGGTGGTTTCCATGTAACCCAATGATCTCTCCATACCGGACCTTCTTGAACAAAACTACAATGAGATAATGTAATAAAATTAATTGTAATATTATCAACAATTGCAAGTGTTATACGATTTTGATTGTATTTAAGATTTTCCATATTAATACCCTTAGCATAATCCCAGCTTGAATCTAATTTTTTAGCTTTAATATCTGGAACTTTATTAGGTTTGTTTTTCTTTACTTTTGGTTTTGGTTTATATGTATCTGGATTTGAATTTGAACGTTCCAATAATGATTGTAGTTCGTTGTAGTTTGGTAATTTTTGATTTGCTTTGAAAATGGTAATTTGATAATCAGGTAAAGGTGGATTCTTCTTTTTGAAATTTGGTGATGGTTTCCAGATATTAAAGGATATTTTAAATTGTTTACAACTTTTATTGTTTGATGTTAAATCATTGTTAACATTTTTAAGTCTTGGTAAAGATTGAGGTTTTAATTTGGATCTCATGTATGTGAAAATATTGAAGTATGAGAATGCTAACTTATATGAGAAATTTATGTTAAATATTGATGAAATACTAGATAAAAATTTTGTCCATCTTGACATCTCTACATTCTTGAATAAAGTCCCTTCATCAATTAATTGTCTCTCTCTTTCTGAAATTATACCATTAAATTCATCATTTCTATTGATAATATAACCATCCCTTTTCAATATAGAATAAACCATATATCGATTCAGTTGTTCTTCATTTTTTATAAAAATTGAATAAGCAGATTGCAAACTTAAAGGAGGCATTTTTTCAAATATTTCATTCTTTGAATCATTTTCATTATCCCAAAATTTTAACATACAACTACCTCTCTCAACTAAATATAATGCTTCTTCAAATCCAAAATGACAAATATTTTGATTATCTATAAATCCCATTGTCTCTAAAAATTTCCCCTTTGGTTGAAGCATAAAAATATCAGTGTAATTGTCCTTATTAACAAAAATTGTGGATGCCTTTAAATTATCTAAATTAACAATTGCACCTCTTTTAGATTCTAATGCTTGAAATCGTAAATTTCTTGCCTTATTTAATTTATTTTGATCGTATGCTGATAATGTATATTTATCATTATCAGTTAATAAAGGTTCTAAATCTTTCATACCTTTCTTTGAAATATTATGTAATAATGACCAATCCTGTAATTCTTCATCTGAATCATCAGAGAATTCTTCTAAGTTAGAATTCCCCAACGGTAATTTTTGAATTGCTGAAGTATCTCTACTTGGTAAATTGGAATCTGAATCAACTGTAACTAATCCTGCACTTGATTGAAAATTTAAACTATATCTTAAATTTGAACTTGAAATAGATTCAGATATTGGTTCAGATGCAGATTCAGGTGTTGAATCCGTGATGGGTGAGCCATTTTGATTATTAGAATTGTTTATAATATCCATAATTAATAAATTACCCTCTGAAATGTGGTTTATAACGACATTACAACGGAAAAGGAGTTACACAATATACAATGGTATATATATAATATAAATAATCGTAAATCTATTTTTCACATGTAATGCACTCTAAAAATTCATTAGTGACATATATATTAATTATTAATTATTAAGATAGTTTTATTACGGGAATTGTAGCAAAAAATTTACAATTATAAGACATTTTACAATCTACTACATATATTCTATATATAGTTTAAATCATTTAATACTCTTAATACCACCCATATACTCTACAGAATAGAGAAAGAAAACCCCCCAGAGAAGCAGTAATCCCGATAAAGCATTACAGTGTGTAAATAATTTTTCAACATAAAAAGTACAGATAATATTTCATTTCGCTTTTAATAATCCCTATATTATTCTTGTGCATGCTTTGATCTCCCTTGTACTGGAGTTTATTTAACTAGATTAATAGAGTAGATCTGGTGATTAGATTGAAAGACTTATTCAATTAGCTTATAGTATACTTTAGGAATATATCAGAGAAAGAAATAGAGAGAAATAGAGGGAAATGACCGAAACTAAACCATTAACATACGAATCATTCTGTGGTAGCGTCTTAGATGATATGCTGGATCAAATAATTCATAATATTATAAGTAAATCATTACTTAATGAGAGAATCATACGAAGTGAATATGGTACTATTGATAAGCCAATTTTACATAATTCACCCTATTTTACAGCAAAATTTGAAGATAAGAAGAATGCCGATGATTCACAGAAGAAGAACAAAACAAATAATAATGATAATAATAATGATAATGATGATGCTAGTAACGATAATGATGATAGCGATGATCAAAGTGATGAAGATAGTGAAGATGAAATTATACCTAACTCAAGAAAAAGAAACTCAAATAATCAAGAAAGTAATGGGAAGGATAAAAAGAATAAAATAAATTCTATCAATAATAATGGTAAAAAGTTTGGTAATATTAATCTTAATGCAGATAATATTAAACAATATGAAGAACCAGATATTGGAAGGTTTGAGTTTCTGCTTAATGGTAAAGATATTTATGTTAATGCATTAAATAATAATAGTAAAATTTTAGGTGAATATGCAAATTTAATTTCACTAGGTACAGGTCAAGATACTTATTTTAAATGCTCAAATTGTGATCGTAAAATTGCAGGTAGTAGATTTGGTGCTCATATTGATAAATGTCTTGGAGGTAGATCAAGAAAGTAAGTTTTAATTTTTCTATGGGATATTTCATAATCTATTGTCAAAGTATATCCACAATATACCGGTAATATCAAATATATTCAGTATAAATTATTTGAAACGGTACCCAAACAATGTCACAGTGTTTGAAAACTGGTTAAGATATTTTGATATCCATTGAAGAGTCCGAAAAAGGAAATTTTTTTGATTCTGTTACCTGATATGAGATGAGCTTTACAACAGTTTATATATCAAGAGATAAGTCTGCTTATCGATAAAATAATGAAATTGTGAATGAAATTTTTGAAATCAGTAAAGAACATTTAAATGAAGGAAGATCCACGTTTAACCTTAAATTATCATTATACCCTTGAAAGCAATACATCAACAATTGATGAAATTAATGAAGAGCAGTGTCTTTGTAATGCGTGTCAGATTCAAAAACCATGGTTAAATAGGTTAGTTAATGTAAGTATAAAATTTTTTTAATATATACATACAGGACATAAATTACTAACATAATATATGATTGAATAGATATTTATTATTGGAATGGTATTCCCATTTGCATATTTTTATATTTGGTTTATTCGTATTAGATCAATTAGGGCATATAAATTACAGATTAATGAAACGGAAGAATATCCTATGGATAATATGAGTAAGATTGATAATGATATATCAACTATAATTTCAGAAAATCCATTCTCTAACAAATACGCATTAAAAAGTTCTGAAACATTAAATGAATCATCAACATATAAAAATTATAATAATAGTTATTCATTTAATGCACATTATAAGATGAATTCTACATTTAGGAAATGGTGTTTTAGATACCTTATTACATTTATTGGACAGATTTTAATAATTATGGTTATATCATTAGCTGTTGTCTATTCAAAAGAATGAGTTTTATTTATATATCTGTAGATGGAGTTTATATAAGGATAAGTTTACGTAATATAGGGTATTTTAAATAAAATAAGTGGTAAATTTCAACAAACTGCGACTTGGCAAACGTATTATATGGTAAATTTAAAATTTGTATGTATAGGTGGAGGCGAGGCAGATTACAAGATTTCCATGTCGCAGAGTTATTTAGTAAATGGTTTTTAGATATGAAATGCATCTTGTATGCAAATTTGGAAAAATTGTTTTCTGTGGTTTTTTTATTGTTAGTTTTCTAAAAATGCTTAGGTAATTTTCAAGCTGGGATTTAAGAAGTTGTTGTTTACAAGAAGAGGAAGTAAGGCGTTTTGGTTGTATAGGGGATCAACAGTAGCATGCTTTACAAGATGAGATACAAATTAGAATGGAGAAGATAAATAGTACATTGAAGGAAAATTACAATGGGATTGCACAATAGTGGTAATTCAAGGGATTAGGGTGTATACATGAATAAGGATATAGTACTGAACGTCAAAGAGTCAATTACATTTCCATATTTGTACCTCATATCAACCCCAAACTACTTTATACTATAAATTAGCAATAGTTTCAAATTTGGTTATGCAATTAATAACGATTATCAATATGAAAGGAAATTCCTTTAGTATTAATCAATTTTATTTCCTAATTTGGTATCCTAAGAGAAACCATTGAAACATGAGGTTTCTTTTTTTTCCACATATCATTATCATCAAACTTAATGTAAAACAAGTGAAAAAAATTTAAAACAAATTAAATAAATGAAGATATGAATCCTATATACATGAAGGTTGAAAAGAAAAAGAAAAGAAAAGGAAGTTGTTTCTTGAAAATATATCTCTTAAATTAACGAATCAATGGGATTACAAGCAGCATTTATTTCAATTCAAGCAATTTGCTTTATACTTAATATACCACCATTAACATGGCATATAATGAGCAGGAATATTCCTGCAAGTACATTATTGATTTACTTAGAAATTATGATGATTGATGGATTTGTTGGAGCAATTATTTGGGGTGGAGATAATTTTATTAATCAATGGAAAGGTGAAGGTTGGTGTGATTTAATGATTAGATTTGAAACTGCAATTTCTATTGGAATTTCATCAACAATTTCATGTGTTAGTTTCAATTTGTTAATGATTTTTTTAACAAATAAAGTTACAACAATTTGGTTCTCAAATAAATATTTAAAGCCAAGTATCGAAATTTTCTTTTCAATTATTTTCCCATTTTTAATTTCTGGTGTTTCATATTTTGCACAATTTACAAGATATTCAATTACAAGATATACTGGATGTTCACCAACATTTACAAGTGATTCAATTTCAGTTGTTGTATTTTATTTATGGGTTTTCTTATGGAGTTTTATTGGTACAGTTATTTCAGCTATTACATTAATCTTATATTTTAAGAAAAGGAAAGCAGCAAGAGAAATTTTAAAATGTACAAATTCAGGATTATCAGTTAAAAGATTTATTAGATTATTAGTTTATTGTATTTTAGTTATTATAATTTCAATTGTTTTTTCATGTATTATTGGATCAAATTTGAATGTTAAAAAAGAATTTAAGAAATCAAATAATTTTCCATTTAATACAATTTTCTTTTTAGATCATAAAGGACAAACATATACAAATAGATGGTCATTAGTTAGTATATCATTTATTAGTTTCCTTCTTTTCGGTATTGGACAAGATGCAAAGCAAATGTATATTTCAATTTTAAATAAATTACCATATAGTGAATGGATTATTAAACAATTTGGATTAATTGAGGATGGATTTTTTAAATTATTTGGAGATAAATTAATTAATGATCAAAGTAAATATATTTTCAGTTTTTGGAATAATGATGTTGAAGGAGATAATGAAAGTTATTATGATGATAAAGGTGAAGGATTTGAAATGAATAGTTTGAAAGAATTTAAGATCAAAAGAAGAAATAATGAAGGTAGTAGTTTAGATGATGTTGATAAAGAAGGTGATGATGAGGAAGAAGATATGAGAAGAGGTACAATTAGAGAGATTGGAAGGTTAGGTAAAATTAGAGATGAAGAAGGAGATTTTGGTAGATATATTAATGATTTAAATAGTGATATATCAATTGATAAGACAGATAAGATTAGAGAGGAAGTTTATAGTCCAATTACCCCAAGTACAATTAATTATAATTATTCATATAATGATGAAAATTTAAGGCATGAATTACAGGAAGCTGAGAGGGATGTTATTAGAGATGGAGGTGATAAAGATTTTGATGAATATAAGTATTTATATTATTAAATAAGGTGTTTATGTGGTGATGTATTTATATTTCTATTTGTATTTTAGTTCAGTTTTAGTTTCAATTTAGTTTTAATTTTAGGTAAATATTTCTATCGTAGTTAATCAATTAATAATTTTACATATAATATACAAAAAACAAGTAAAATGGATACTTAATAGAGATGAAGAGATATATTATATATTGAATGAGTAAATATTAATTAAAAGATTTAGTATACAATTAGCTAGTTAATAAGATAAGATTTATGAATAGTATATATCACCATTATTGATCATCCTTTTTTGGATATTTAATAACTTCAAAATTTGATTGAAATAACATTAAAGAGAAAGATTTTGAACCATCTTCCTTTTCATAAGAAGTATTCTTTGCTTCAGCTTCAAGATAAATTTTTGAACCTTTTGCTAAATTTTTTTCCATAAAATCTATTTGATGAGGTAAAAAGCAAGCAATATTAAACCAAGAAACTGATTGTTCACCATTTTTTGATTTTGAATTAACTGCAATTGCATATTTAAGAAATTCTTTACCAGTTGAAGTTGATTGTTTTTGAAGATCAGTACCAATTGTACCAATTAAAGTCATTTTTGCAAATTTTGGTTTGATAGTAGAAGAGAAATTACGAATAGATTGTCTTAACATTGTTATTATTGATTTTATTAGTTAATAAGTGTGAAAATATATGATATTTAAAGGAAATCAAAATGAAATAATTATATAAATACAATATATTTATATAAACATGTCATTAAACAAGAATTGGAAAATTTAAAATTATAAAAAAATATCAGAAAAAGAAAGCGACGCATAGTCCCAAAATATTTTCAAGAGGAGACGATCGACGCAATACTTTTATTAATAAAATATTCAGCGAATAGAAAATCTTTGAAATTGTATTATTTATCATTATTATATTGTAACTAATATATTCATGAGGGGAATTGAACATGAATATATTATATTTATATTCACTTGTTTCTATTTCATCAACTAATCACCAATGTTTCTCAGATCTAGTATATTAAGAAGTAATAGATTAGCTCTATCTAAGATTTCTTCTTTATCTCCTTCTTCTTCTCTATTAAACATCTCAAGATTTGCTTCAACAACTGCTGGTGCTCCAATTGCAACTAGACCAGAAGGTTTTAGAATTCCAAGACCTAAAACTTGGGAAGAAAGTAAAGAAGGTGCAATTTCAAAAGCAACCAAATGGTTTCTTTTAAGTGAAATGTTTAGAGGTATGTATATTGTCCTTGAAATGTATTTTAGAGCTCCTTATACAATTTATTATCCATTTGAAAAAGGTGCAATATCTCCAAGATTTAGAGGTGAACATGCTTTAAGAAGATATCCTTCAGGTGAAGAAAGATGTATTGCATGTAAATTATGTGAAGCAATTTGTCCTGCTCAAGCAATTACAATTGAAGCAGAAGAGAGATTAGATGGTTCAAGAAGAACTTATAAATATGATATTGATCTGACAAAATGTATATTTTGTGGTTATTGTCAAGAAAGTTGTCCTGTTGATGCAATTGTTGAAACTCCAAATGCTGAATATGCAACTGAAACAAGAGAAGAATTATTATATAATAAAGAAAAATTATTAGCAAATGGTGATAAATGGGAACAAGAATATCAATATGCTGCAAATGCTGATGCTCCTTATAGATAGTATTAATACTATCTTTACACTACATATTATTTATATAGCCCTTTTATATATTCATTAACTTATTATTATTACTTTTATTAATATTCAGTGAAAACCTCCTATATATTATATATATTATATTTTATTATATAGTGCAAATTTTTTTTTTCACTATTACATGAATTTTTCAATTTCAGATCGATACCACAATAAATCTCTTTTATAAAACTATACAAACAATGGATTATCAAACACCACCACCGGGTTTTGATTTTGAAATAGATGAAGATAATATTAATAATAATTATGAAATAGCTCCACCTGTTGGTTTTGATTTTGAAATAGTGGATATTGATGATAATAAGAGTGATAATGATAATGATAAATCTAAGAATAATGAAACTAATACTACTACTGATGATACCCAAAATAATAAAACTAGAATTGAATATTTCCCATTATTTTCAAATAGTGAACAAACTAAAATTGAATTAAATAACGAAGACGAAATTGATAATAATAATGATAATGATTATCTAATTGGTAATGATCTCACAAATTTACCAAGTAATAAATATGATGAAATTGTTAATAATCATAATTCATCAATTCAATCTAAAAAATCATATTTTCAAGAATCTAAAGATTTAAGAGTTAATCAAGTTGCAGTTTCTGGTGATGAAATAATTGAATGGGTTAATAAATTTAAAATTTTTTCAAATCATAGATTAATTGATTTAAAAAAATTTAATAAACAAATTGATGACTGGAATAATGTTAATATTAATAATACAAAAAATATAAAGAAAAGAATAAGAGGTGGTAAAAAGAAACGTGATGCTAGAATATTTCGTCGTGAAAGAATTGCTGAATGGAATAGAAATTTAGCTTTAGCTAGGGAAAGAAGTAAAAAATTATCAAAGGAAAGATCAATGAATAAAAAATCAAGTAAAGTAAAATTTGGTGATTCTTTCAAAAGATCAAATTATAATAGAATATCAAATAAATCTTCATCAACAAATAAATTTAGAACTGAATAGTTTTTGTATATTATAACACTACCTTTTTTGGAAACTACTTAATGAATTAATCATCATTTGTAATTGAATATTCTTACTTTTCCTAATATTTTCATCTTGATAAACTTTTTCAAATAATGTATTAATAGAATTAATTATATCTTCCTTTATTATTACTAAATTCTTTAAAACCGGTCCACCCCTTGAAATAACTTCTCTTAATCCATTATTAATTGAAATTGATAATTCTTTCCAATAAATTTCATCAAGTTTTGAATCAGAATTGGAAATTTCATTAGTTATTATCAATATCATGACAGGCTTGAATAATATTGATATAAATTTTGTTAAATTTTTAGAATTGTTTAAATTACGTATAATTAAGTTAATTGAATAATTTAAACATGAATTAAATATTTGCTTAATTGATTGATCAAAATTTGTTTCATTTAAAATCTTTGATGAACTAACAAGATTAAAAATTGATTTATCATTATCATCTCTGTTACTGGCATCAGTATTGAATTTCAATATATTATTAATATTATTATTTATAATTAATTGACAATTTTTCAATAGTCTATTGATATATTCATTATACTGATTAATTATATTTATCTTTAATAAATTTTTATCTAATTTAATATTATTTTCAAATTCATTAATTAATTTACTTAAATTAAGTAAATTCTTAAATGGTTTATTTGATAAATTTTTCTCACTTTTATCAATTGATTCAATTTTACTTAAAATACTAATTAAATATGATAAATTACGTAAATTTTTATTTGTTTTGTGTATATTATTAATTGCAAATAGAATTTCATTACATTGATTAAATGGATTTAAAATTTCATTGTTAATTCTATTATATGAATTATTTAAATAATCAAATGATTTATTAATTGATAATTCATTTGATAATTTATCTAAATTTTGGAAATTTTCATTTATAATTGATGTATTTGATTCAATTATCGTTAATATATTAGAATTCAAATCATTTAATTCAAATTTAAGTTTCTTAATTGGTGTTTGTAAGTCTAGTATTTGTGTATCTGTCGCATTAGTTTCTTGTAAGTAATTCATTGTATTGTTTATAGGAAAAGATGATGTGTCTTTCTTTGTGTATATACAAAACTTGGATGATTTGAGGTTGAATTCGAGATTTTCATGTTGGAAAATTTAAATTCAAATTTTTTTCACTTAGTATAAGAAGTATTTCTTCTCTTCTTTCTCTGAACAATGAGTTTTAAATTTGATTTCAATCAAGAAGATCAAGAGATAGTCAATGTTGAAAATCCATTAAATTCATATAATGAAATAATAAAACCAAAAATTCATTCATTTATTGAAATTTTAAAAAGTTTAATAAATATTAGAATTTCATATGAAAATGTTATTATTGGAGGTATTTCAATGAGAAGGAGGACAATTTATGATGTTAGAGGACAAATTATGAGTGAAGATGATATGTCAGGTAATGTTAATAATAGCACCAATTATTTATTAAGTGAAGATGATTTAATTAAAGGTATTTATGAAGGTGGACTTAAAAGTTGGGAATGTGCAAGTGATTTAATAGAATATTTAGAATCATTTGACATTTATGATAATAGTGCAATAATTGAAATGGGATGTGGTAATGCAATGCCAACTATTAGAATTATGGAACGTTTAATTGATAATAATTTGATTAATAATGGGAAAATAATTTTAAGTGATTATAATTATGATGTTTTAAGATTAGTTACAATACCTAATATTCTTTTAATGTTAATGAAAAAGACAGATAATGAAACATTTATTAAACTTCAAGATGATGAAGTTATTAGAGATGACGAAATTGTAATTACTAAAAGTTTAATTCAATGGGTTGAAGAATATTTAAATAATACAAAACTCTCAATTGATCTTATATCAGGAGGATGGGGTAATGAATATGTTGAAATAATAGAGAAGAATACTGAAAAATATAAGAATAGAGTAGTTTTATGTTCTGAAGGTATTTATTCAAATGATACATTACCAGTAGTTGCAGGAATTGCAAGTAAACTAACCAATGGACAAACTGATACATTTATTGCTGCAAAGGATGTTTATTTTGGAGTAGGAGGGTCCATGGCAGTCTTTGAGACATGGTTACAGAATCTACAAGTGGAATACACTGTTAAGAAAGTTGGTGGTAATGGATCATTGTCCAGAAGTATAGTACACTGTAAGTAATAAGACTGAAACACAGCGCGTTTTAAAGTGAAAATAATTTTAAATTTCCAAATTTCCATTTTTAACATGTTTGTACAATGGCTATTTATATATATATTTAATTTCTATTTCTATTTCTATTTCTATTTCTATTTTGTATATATATATAATTATATATATTATATATATCTTGTATTTGATTTTTTATTATTAGACTTATATCTATCAATAATGCCACCTAAACCACCTCATATAAATATACCTAATCCATCTCGACATCTACCGTCTTCTCCACTCAAACCTCAGACTGTAACATCTTCAACAATACCAAATTCATCATCTTCTGCAACTGAAAACTATCCTAATGGTCCCATATGTGTATTAAATCCAAATTTATATCTATATTCAGAACCTACATTAAAAGAGTTATATGATTTTTCAGTTATTATTAATGTTGCAGAGGAATTAACTAATTATTCACAATTATTACCAAATTCAATTGATTATTATTTTATACCTTGGTCTCATAATTCACATTTATTTAATGATTTTCAACATTTAACTTCAATAATTGATAAATCTTTAAAAGCTAATAAGAAAATTTTAATTCATTGTCAATGTGGTGTAAGTCGTTCAGCTTCACTTATAATTGCTTATTATATGAAATATTATAAATTAAATTATAATGATGCTTATAATCGATTGAAGGAAATTGTACCTCAAATAAGTCCAAACTTAAATCTTATTTATGAATTAATTGAATGGGGGGATTTTCTAAACTCTTGATTTTTCTCTCTATTTCTTTTCTTTCCTTTACTTTTATCTGAACTGCATTGTCTACATATATATAAATATTTAAATCTTTTCTACTTGTTTAACTAACTTATACTTATCCTATCCTATATGGATATAGTATATACACTACTATACTACTAAAAATAAACACAGTGCTTTTATCATAATTACGTAATCATAGACATGTTATTTTAAGTATTATTATACCTTAAACTATCTCTCTGAAAATATGTGAAAAGTCACTTTTCGCATCAACAAAGTTATCACAACTTTGAATACTCCAGAGATATTAGCTTTATCATTAATTTCCATCCATTGAACATCATCATTCTCGCTTTCCATCCTTAACATAAAATTATATTTAAATCCTTTACTTTAACATTTCATCCAGTTTTCAATTACATTAATAGTGTTAAATCTAATTGAATGAATTTCCAAGTCATCAAGCTTGACACAAACAATTTTAAAAACTTTAATGAGAACACATTGATTATTTTTCCAAATTTTAGATTAACTTTTTGAACCTCTGATACTAATTTATGTAAATCTGCTTTTCAACATACCGTATTTACATACATCATTTATTGAATCAAACGGTTCTTCATATTTTTTACATATCGTCTTTGCATATCTGAATTATTCTTATAAATATCTCCAACTTTTTTAACTTTTGTTAGGAACTCAAATATATTTGATGATACATTATTCTTGTTTGTAAATATTAATAACTTAAATGTTTTATTACTAACTGTCTGACTATTTGAATATTGTAATTATGGAAGTGATCTCTTTGCTTCAGTTTTGGTTTTCTTACTTGATTTACCTTCATGATATCCACAAACATCATTATATGATCCATATTTTTCATCTAATACAAGTTTAGCATTTAATGTTTGGAAACAGAAATATGTTCTTAATTTATATTGAATATTGTTATTCAGTTAAAAGCTTAACAAGTTTGATATAATCATTTTCACCAATACTTTTCAATTTATCCTTAAATGGTAAAAAATAAATTGTAAACATATATGTAATAAAAGCTTACAACCAATAGCAGTTGGGAATCAAGCATATTATAAATTGGCACCAATTTTCTGAAAAGTTTATATTCTTGTAGATTGTGATTGACTTTATCCTTATTTTTTAAAAATACTTCATACTTTCTATAATCAAGTCTTTTAAAACTATTCTTGGTGAAAACTTGACACATCTTCATATGGAAAAAATTTCCAAAAATTGTAACAAAACCTTCAATTGTTATTATATTACTTAAGTTATAAGTTTTCAAAGGTGAGCACGTTGAATTAAGTTGATTTTTAAAGTTTCTCATACCTGCTAATTTACTTTTTTTGATTCCATACAATTTGACCCTTTCTACTCTTTTGAAAGCTACATTTAAAACAAGGCTTAATATTAGAAGCCTCAATTGATAAGAATTGTGCAATCGAAATAATATTAGCAAATACACTATTAAGATTCACTTTTAACTCCAACAGTTGATAAGTAATTAATTCCTTTCATTAATGGTTTAGACATAAATAATGCTGATACAAATGTTCTTAAAACACGACCTAAAATTGGAAAATAAACAAATTCATCCTGATATCTGATATTTCCCGATAAATCTAAAAAATAAAATAGCTAGTGTTCAAATACTTATCTTACTATCAACATCAATTTTATAGTTTTCATCAACAAGAGAGATATTAAAAATATAAACATCATTAATTAGTTCACCCACTGTAACAGATCTTTAATACTTTTTGCCTTGACATGGTTGGTTCAAGTGATCAACATTTTCTTTGGAATTTAGCTTGTAACTATCCGTTATAGTTCTAATAGTATTATTTTTAGACATAACAGTAATAATTGGTTCAATACATAAGTTACTGCTTTTTTTAACTGTATGTGCACAATTATCAAAATGGTAAATAGTCATTGAAAATGGACAGAACTTGACATTCGTACTTGTTTCATTCTTATACCATAATTTTAGACTATTATTTTTTAAAATTTTTTTTAAGATCTATATCTTCCTTTGGCTTCTTTTCCCCTAATATAACCGCTTGCATTAAAAGTTGTATAACTTCAGGAGTCATTAGAGTACTTGTTGACATTTCATGGAAAAACTTTGATGCAGTATTTGGAGTTTGTTCTTTATAAGCTGTATTGAAAAAATAAGTTGTTGATAATTGAAGTTTGGTTTGCACTTTTTCTATAGTTGAGGTACTACTAGAAGATAAATTTTAAGCTCGCATCTTTCTTATAAAATGAATTAAATAAAAGAAAAGGGGTAAAGGAAAAGGTAGCAAAAGAGAAAAAAAGAGCAGAGCCGCCAGAGCTAGCAGAGATTCCACCTTTTTTTAAGGTTATATTGAGGTTCATCACTTTTTTTAAAATTGATGAAACTAATAAGGTTATCAGTGGACTAAAAAAAGTAGGTTATTTACATTGAGAGATAGCGGTTAAGAGAGCGGGTTTAATGATTTTATCGGCCGCACCTACTAGTGCTAAATTTAACGTTTTTGCGGTTTTAGTATTTTCTTATCTTCTGACTGTTGAAATTATTACTTAACACCAGAGTTTCCCAATTTAAATTGATGTAAATTCTTTCTTTCATTATAAGCTTGTATTATTAACATACAACAGAACAAACAATGGGCCAAACTATATCCAAGGACTATAAAACAACTACTTCTTTAGACATACCTAACAAGGGTAAACTTACAGGTACTACTTTCACATCTCCACGTACTGGTAACAAAACAGTTATAAGATTTGCAAAAGTTCCATATGCTTATCCTATTGAAAAAAGCGAGAGATTTACTTTACCTATTGAACTTCCAAATGATTATGATTATACTGGTGATTATACTGAATTTGGTTTAAAATGTCCACAACCTTCTGTTCCAAATAAACATTTCAGATATTTTAAATCTCCAAGTGAAGAAATTATTCAATATAATAATATTTATATTCCAGTTTCTGATGAGTACAAACCAAAGGAAGGATGGCCTGTTCTAATTTATATTCATGGTGGTTGGTTACAATATAACACACCAAATGCTGAAAATTTCAATGCCGCTGAATTATTTGATGATGATGAATTTATGAGTAAATTTATTTTAGTCGTTCCAGGTTATAGACTTAATATGTTTGGATTTTTATCATGTAAAGAACTATTAGAGGAAAATCCAAATAGCTCCAACTTTGGCTTTTGGGATCAAAGAAAAGCTATTGAATGGACTTACAAAAATATTGCTGATTTTGGTGGTAATCCTGAACAAATCACTGTTGGTGGCATTTCAGCAGGTTCTTATTCTACTTTCTTCCAATTAGCATATGAATTATATCATCCTGAAGAATTACAAATCATCAAACAATGTGCATTTTTCTCAAACTTAGTTTACATTCAACCTAAGACTATTGAAGAAACACAAGAACAATTCGATGAAATCATTGCGAAGTTAAATATTAATAAATCATTATCAGGCCATGAAAAATTAGAAAAATTAAGGGCTTTAGATACTGATTTTATTGAAGAATTTATTCCAACTTTAAAATTACATACTTTTAGAGCTGTCACTGATGAAAAATTTATCACTCAACAAATTATTAAGGATTTACATACTGGTAAATTTGCAGTTTTAATGAAAGAAAAAGGTTTAAGAATTCTTAATGGTGAAGTTGATAATGAATGTTTCAAATATTCTTTATTAAATACTCCAAAGACAATTGACCAAATTCCAATTGAAGTTGAAAACTATTATCCACGTTGTGTTGTTCCAACATTATTAGACTTATATGAAGCAAATGAGGAAGATTTCAAGGGTGTTCCTGCTGATGAATTAAGTGAAACTATTAGAATTAAATATGGTAATATTGTTGGTGATGGTCAAGTTTACTCTTCTGCTAGAGGTTTAATAAATAAATTAGTTGAAAATGATTTCCCGATTGAAAATATCTTTCGTTATAGAGTTAGTTTTAGAGCTGAATGGTTAGATGAACATTTAGAAAAAGATTGGAAAGTTCCTCATGGTGGTGATGTCTCTGTCTGGTTTTACAATTTACATAAGGGTTATACTGATAAAGAACGTGAATCACTTAATGCTTGGTTAGTACCTTATCTTAAATTTATAAATTTTGAATCAAATATTAAGGAATGGCCAACTCACGACCCAAAGAAAATTAGACTTTTCAAAACTAATGGTGAAGTTGAATACATTGAAGATCCTGACTGGAATTGGGGTGTCAAAGTTTCTAATGCCGTTTATAAAACTCAAGTTGATGCTTTAGAATCTTAAATAGTTTACCGTATAAATTTATAAAAACAAATCAAGTATAAATTACATAGAACATTAAAAATATACCTACTAATTTAGGATTATCCTACAATTATATTATGTTTAATATTCAATAATATATAAATACACATCTAAAACTTACTCTTTGATTTATATTGATTAACTAAATCGACAACTCTCTCAGCACAACCCCAACTTGATTGATAACCTGCTGCACCAACACCATAACAATGAATAACCTTACCAACTCTTTCAATACGATAACCACCTTTTCTAAAAGGTCTATAGCCAACTTGTGTTCTGACAATTTTTAAATCATCCCAGTTATACTGACTTAAATACTTCTTACATCTGGTAATCATTCTTACAATAAATGTTGGATCAACAATCTTTGATTCTTCATTTTCTTGGAAAACACCACCCATAATTAGTTCACCTTCACGTCTAGGCATAAAGTAAAGCTTTTCATCAGGATATTTATCATCAAAAATATCAACTAATGAATTACACTTCATACCTGTAGTATTTTCTGCAACGAAAACAATACCACGGACTGGATAAACTTTACTCTTTTCTGCAGGTTCAATATCTTCTAATTCACGTGAAAGCAAACCTGTACAATTGACTACCAAATCAGCAGTACCTAAATGATGTAATGAATATGCATCAGAAAGTCTAGTAACTGAGCCACGAAGTAATGAGAATCTTGAATTGGGAGTTTCAACACCTCCACTCAATTTCCACATTTCACTAATTAAGTATGTCATATAGTACGAAGCTCTAACAACTAAACCATTAATCTGATATGCATAAGCAATCTTAGTTGTATCATATTCTGATGGATCTAATTCCCTAAAACCAACAACTTTTGAAAATTCATCTTTACAATACCATGGAAATATTTTGACACCTTTATAAATCGTTTCAAACTTTTCCTTTGTAACATAAGTGATATCAGTACGTGGAGTTACCCCAGCTTCCGGAGCATTATTAATCAATTCTCTATATTTTTTGTAACCAACTTTATCAATATTTTGAGTAAAAGTATCATCATCATTGGCAAATGAAAGCCAGTTTGCACCTGCGATTGGTGATGAGTATACGGATGAATGCTCAAAATCCGTAGGAAACTGTTTTGCAACAACGGTAACTTGATTAGTTGGATCTCTTAGTAATTCTAAAGCGGTGGTTAGACCAATTACACCAGCACCTACAACAACAATTTTAGTCATTTTCTATCTTTGCTTGTTTAATAAGCTTAGACTGTTGATGTAGAAGCAGAAACACAATTGAAATATAGTGGATCATTTTATAGAAAAAAGATCTGAGGACCTAAAAACCGCAGCTGTTCAAAGTTAATTTCTAGGCCGCACTTCTAGATAGCTAAATTGTCTGATTTTTTAGATCAATAACCCAGGCAATCAATGTTGGTTTTACAATGAATATATTATTCAATATTATAAAGTGGACTTGCATATTATGCAATAGCAACTCATTTTAATCTTCTATAAAATTATTTAAAAGAATGACCAGTGAAAAATCGAATTTATATATCACCAAACCAAAACTTTGATCCTTCATCAAGGAATGCGTATGCTTCGTAAGTATCATCAAACATGCCTTGGTAATCAAGAAAGTTTATTGCTTTATTCGTAAGTTTTTCAGAAACTTTAGGCTCAAAATGATGAGGTGATGTTTCATCTGATGTAGAAGGTGTGTATTCAGATGTAGATGTAGCTGTTTGGGGTATACTGTTTAAGCTGTTGTGGTAATTTTGCATATTTATGATAGCTGGAGCTTGACTCTCTTGTCTACATTCACTATAAGTACTTTCGTCCTTCTTTCTTATGAATTCTCTAAATTTTATAATTCTTTCAAAACGATCTGCGTGTGCTGGATGCCAAAATTTGACTAAATATTTTAATGATTCAATTGATTTATCAACTAATTTCATTCTCAAATCACCATTAGTATAATCAACATCTAAAGATTCACTAGTTGTATACTCTAATTCATCATATAACATTGAAAAATTAAGGTCTATATCTGGAAATTTTTGGATGTGTGAGAGGACAATATACATTGCTTGGAATGGAATTGCATATCTGTAAAACCAAAAGGCTTCTTTCATAACTTCCTCACCCAGTTTCAATTTAAGAATAGATTCATTAACTAATAGCATTGATTGTAAAACAAGTTCTGATGTAATATTATCGACACTGCTACTGTTAAAATGTTTGTAAGATAAAGAACATCTGAGGGCACTAAACATCAATGAAGATTTTCTTAAACCCATTCTTGTCTCGGTAACCAACCATTTTCTATAGTTTAAAGTTCTGTAATCGCAATCTAAAATCTTTCGGTTAATCAGATTGACAATCGCAATTGAGTTTAAATACATTTCTTCAATATCTTCAATACAATCTTTATCAGTTTTATTAATTTTATTGAATTCAGAGAGAATTTTATTCCAAACTTTCATATTTTGTAATCTACCATACAAAAAGATAATATGGATATCATCAGATTGAAGTAGGGTTGAATGTTCACATTGGTAAAATTCACTGAACATATTCGGCGGGAAACCCGAATAATATGCAGAAAGTCCATCTAAATACCACACAAAACTATATATAATATCTCTCATTGGCAAAGAGTCTGATCCGTTGATAATACTTCGATGTAAGCCAAAGATTTGTGAATATTTTACCAAGTTTGCAACTTGTGTTGGTGCAGCAAATCCGTTTGATGATCCGACATAGTATATGAGAGTAAGTCCAATGATAAGCGATATAGAAGGTGATGAATCTGAGTTGAGAAAATGTTTAAGATTTTCAATACATTGGAAACAAGTGTTTCTCAAAACACCAAAATCCAAGTCAGAAAATAAATTATCATGACTCGATCGATGAAAATGACTCATTGATTTTAACTCTTTTAAGAAAAACAAATTGGTTGAACTAGTGAAATAAATTGAAAATAAAACAAAGAAGAAATTTTTGTCTTTGAACTTGAGTGGATGTTTCCAATATTTTTTATATTCGTAAAGAAATTCAGACTTATCAACGATTGGCACAAAAGGAGAAACATAATTGAAGAAATGATCGACTAAAAAGTCAGAGATATCATGAGATGGAACTTTTGATCTAATATCATCCATTGAATTGAATGGATAAACAACTTTTGAAAAATTAAATACGGCTGTTGATTTTTCAGTTGCATCATTAAAATTAGTCAACAACGTTAAATTAGCTTGATGGTCATAGAAGGGGAAAACACAAGTAGGGAAAAATTTGGAATATTCACCAGTTGCACTAATAATTAGAGTAAAATTTTGATTCTCTGTACTTCTCAATTGTGGATTAATCTCTGTATTTAAAGTTGAAGCCAATAATGCCTTTGTATGATTTTCATCTGAACTTGCTTTATCCTCTGAGGAATTACCTTGATCTTCTAAAGTTGAGCTAGTACTCTTACCCTTTGTTCCATCCATACTATAGTATTCGCATGGAACTTTAGCCCTTCGACATCTTTCACAACCTGACCTATTTTTATCACATTTACGTTTATAGCCATAACACCGTTTGCATGAATTAATTCTTCTATTTCGGATAATTTTACGTTTAGCTTGAACAGTATGAGTTTTAACTTCCTCTGCTTCATTCAATAATGGAGTATCCTCTATACTGACTAGACTCATTTGCATTGGAATTCCTGATTTATCACTGCTGTCTTTGCCCATATATTATATATAATAGTCAACCTGAAGTAATATAATTATTTTAACTATGATTTGACATTGAAATCTTTCACCCGCAGTCCCCATAAAGAGAGCAATTATTGAAAAATTGTGAAATTCTCTCGGCCGCACACTTGTCAGGCACCCATAGTCGCGGCTTCTTATATTCTAAATTTTGAGAATTTCCATCTTCATTTAATGGAAAAACATTCACAGGGTAACTGAATTATCAGTAAGACATCCAGGTTTTGCTACGTTTTTCAATCTGAAAGGTATCTATTAGCTTCTTTTCACAGGGAGAAAGAAGGAAGAATATATATTTTAACCTAAACTATTGACATAGCAAGAAACAATTAATGTCAGGAAATTCATATCGTCGTCAAGGGCCGACAGGATCCCAGGGAAATCAACAAGGCTCTACAAACAACAATTATTATAGAATTAATAACTTACAATATCACCATAATAATCACGGGAAACCTCATAATAATCAATATATGGGGCATCATGGATATGGTAATTCCCATCATAGAGGTGGACATGGATATTCCCGTGGTGGGCATTATAATAATCATAATGGTTACAGTAATCAATACAATGGACGTCATAATTCATATAATTCACATCATAATGCTAATTCCATTGGAGAAAATGATATGAATAATAATAATAATAATAATAATATGCAATATCAATCTCAATATCCACAATATTCATCATCTAATGTCTTATATCATAAAGAGTATACAAATAGCTCAACAGTAAATACAAGTTTTAATAAACCTAATAATACAGAAATCCAGTCCACTTTAAGTTCTGAACAACCCAATAGTAAACCTGAAACGGTAATTAATAGTGCAAAACTTTTCAGTAGTAGACGAGATAATAATTCAAATTCAACCAGTTCAAATCCTAATAAATTTATTTCGAAAAGTAAAACCCCATCCACAAGGGAGCAAAAGGAAGATTTTATACATGAAGTTGAGAAGAAGCCATTAGATTTGAATAGCTTGCAACCTATGAAAAGAAGGAAGTCAGTAAATCAAACCAAAAATGAAGTAAATGATACTCGTAAAAATGAAATACAACATAAGAAAGAAGCTGAAACTGAAACTAAGGACAAGTCTGTACAGATTGAATCAAGAGAATCTAATAAAGAATCAAAAGACACAGAAGTGATAGTAGAAAAACATGCTGATTTTGGAATTATAGATGAAAACTCCAATCATAATACTGATAATATTCCTGAAATAAAACAAGAAATAAAATTTGATGTCAAAGCCGATATTAAATCTGAAACAAAGCATGAAGCAGCGAATAATGATAATTTAGAAGATACTCAAACCATAGAAAGTAATGAACCAGAAAAGAAAAATGATTTAGATGATGAAGATGATCCTATAATTGTAAGAAAAAGAACTGAAACAGTTGATAAAGATGAGGAAAGTGAAACCGATATTGAAGATTCGATACCCGTTCCATCACGTAAAGCTAAAAGACTTCATTTAATGCTTCAAGAAGTTACTAACTCTGATGAAGAAGCAATTGCTGATGGCAAAGACCATAGTGAGAGTACTCTTCATAAACTTACAAAAACTCGTAAGGGTAAAGATAACTCACGTTCTCAGTCTCCAAAACAAAGAAAATCTTCCCGCAGTGGTAGAGATGCATCTGGTCGTACATTATTACAAAGAATGTGTGCTAAGGGTAATCTTGATGAAGTTAAAAGATTAATCGAATCCAAAAGCGATATAAATTGTGTTGATTTTGCAGGTATAAGTCCATTACATGAAGCTGCATTAGAAGGATATTATGAAATTGCAAAATTATTGATTGAAAATGGTGCTAATATTAATGTTCAAAGTGGCCAGATGGATAAAGATACACCATTAATTGATGCAGTTTCTAATCTTCATTATGATGTTGTAAAACTTTTACTTGAAAGTGGTGCAGATCCAACTTTATTAAATGCAGAAGGTAATAGTGCACTGGATGCTTTAGAACTTGCAACTAATGAATTAGATGATGATGATGATGAAAATTTAAAAGATTCTAAGAAAATAGGTAAATTATTAAATAAATATGTCAAAACTTTCAAAAAGATACATTCCGCTACAACAAAAGCTAAAGATAGAAAAAGGGTTGTTGAGAATGAATCCGGTAGTCAAGCAGTGGTCAACAGTCTTGGTAAATATAAAAGTAATGATTCAAACTCTTTACAAGAAAGAATTAGACGTAATGATGTTACATTTGTTTTGAATTATGTTTCGAGTACAAATGGTAACAAAATACCGCCTGAGTCATTGCTTTTAGCTTCAAGATTAGGATTCCCAGATATTGCAAGTTTATTGATTGCATTTGGTGCAGATATTAATTATAAGGATAAGAATGGCTGGACTCCATTAATGCACTCAGTTGGTAAAGATCATTTAGAGATGGTTAAATTATTATTATCTAATCAAGCAGATCTTTCAATAGTTGATAAAAAGGGAAGAAATGTACTCGATATATTAACTGAAGTTGGTGATACTGATAGTGAAGAATATAAACTTTTAAGCTCTAAAATTGGTAGTTTGGGCATTAAACCTGATAAAAAGGATAAGAAAGAAATTAATAATGATATTAATGATAAGGAAGACTCCGAGTTAATTGAACCTGAATCAGAAGATGATTCAAGTTCTGAACCAGATGCAGAATCAGATTTAGATTTTGTTAATACCTCAACTAGAATTGATAATGCTACTGATAATGTTGATGTTGAAATGAAGCATAGAGAAGATGATAAAGCAGATGAAGTTACGGGTGCTAATGTAGATATTGTAGTATCGAAGAATGATGAATTGAATACCACCAAGTTTGATACAGCAATGAAGAAGAGAGATAATTCCTCTTTAGATAATGTTGAAGAAGCAATTATTCATAAAAAGAAGAAACTCACTGAAGAAAAACTAATGGATATTAAATCTCCATCACCAAAGACTATACAAAAACTGGAAACAATCAAGCCAAGAAAGTCATCAAGTGTAGAAAATTTTGAGAAAGCTAATACTCCAGTTGATCATACACCCGAAGAAATTGAAGCTAGGAGACTAAAAGAAATTGAAGCACAAAAAGCCAGAGAAGCTCTTGAAAATCAAAGAAATGAACGTAAAAGACTTAAGCAACAAGAAATTGCCCAAAAGATTGATGCATTAGAAAAGGCACGACAAGAAGAAAAGCTTAAAATTGAGAGGAAGATGATGGAAAAGAAGAGGAAAGAAGAAGAAGAACAAAATATGTTATTAAAAGAGCAAGAAATGAGTAAACTCAAAGAGAATATGCATCAAGAACTTGAAAAAAGAAAGCTTATACGTAGCTATTATCCATATGGATTACAAAATCTTAAATTTAATAATGATATTGAGAAGCATGAGGTACAAAATTATTTACCATTGTATGTATTTAAAATGAATGATGGTGAATATTTACTTGATTTACAAATTTCAATTGTTTTAAATGTTCAAAACTTCAATGAGAAATATCCATTATTGAAAAAGATAAATGTTAAACAATCAGAGAAGGCAAATGTATGGAATTTACTTTGGCCATTGATTGGATCATATAAAAATCATAATTTAGATAATAAATCATTGAGTGATCAATATAAGATTGAAGAAGGTAAATTTAAGGAACTGATTGTTAATTGGATTGAACGTAAAGATTTTGAAGAAATTATGAATAAAGTAGATGGAAGTGATGAAAGTGATGGTAACTTAAAATACATCAAAGATTTGATTGTTAAAGATGGTAAGTTTAATTACTGTTATGTTACTTTGAAGGAAAATGAAATTAAAAATAATGAAAATGAAACTAAAGAAGAAGAAGTTCCCACTTCCAATTCAACGTCCACCAATTACAATGCAGAAAACACATCATCGCTTGATGATCATATTATAGATACCCAGTTATCACGTAGATTTGGTGAACGTGCCAGACAGACATTGAAGTTAATGTCTAAGACGCTCTGGTAATATTTATGTAGTGTATAGTATAGTTATGTAATAAACGGTGTACTAGTGTTTGTTAACAGACGCGACTCCCACATAGTAAAAATTTGTAGGTTTTTACAGTCCTTTTCCCTCTTCCTCTCCCCAGTGAGACTCTCTTCTAGTCACTAATCTCACTGCACGGTAATTAAAGTGTCGAGAAAAACATGTAATAATAACATCTGGAAATTTATACATGTGTATTGATTACACTCAACGGCAAACTTAGCCTTTGTGATTGGTTAGTTTACTATATTATCACAATCTTTTAGAGGTTTATCCTACTGCTTTAATAAGTATTCTTTTGATTAAACTTGCCTTATTTATTTGAGGTCATCTTAATAAATAAATAAGTACAAAAACACTGGAAAAAAAACTTTGTTGCAATTTTTTATATTGAAAATCTTATCATTTATGGAAGTAATCAATGAATCTTGCAACACAATATCAACTACATGGGTCAACAACAAATGGATTGTCCCCTCCTGGTCAATCTACGGGTGCTCAATATAATAATTCCCAATATTTATTCCAACAACAACAACAACAACAACAACGTCAATTCAATCCATCTGATAATATTTTAGAGCAATTGGCTGAATCTCAATCACCAAATGAAGGTATGAATCCATCAAACCTTTTATCTAATAATATTAGAGGTGTACATGGAAACAATAGCGTATCACAACTTCAACAACAATTACAATTACAACAGCAACAACAACAACAGCAGCAGCAACCGCAACAATCTACTCAACAATTGCATCATCTGCAACAACAACTTCAACAATTACAATTACAACAACTTCAACAGTTACAGAAACAAAAACAAGATGTAAGTTCACTTTTATCACAATCTTCCGGAATATCTATAAACAATGAATCTGATAACAATAATAATAATAATTCAAATCAACCATTAACTCACCAATTGACTCAACATTTATTAGTCCAAAAGTTTCAAAATCAATATCCAATGAATCAAATGACTCCACAAATACAACCTTCTCAACTTGTTACTGATATGAATCAATCATTATATGATAATAACAATAATATTATGCTTAATGGTAATAACATGATTAATAATAATATTATGAATAATGCTAATAGCATTAATAATGCTGATTATAAATCAATTCCAGTTGATCAAACAATTGCAAATTCTATTCATTGGAAACATCAAACACAATTAGCATTTGTTTCAAGAAGATCTAATATTTCACATTTCTATGCAAGACATGCAGCAAGTTCATCAAGGACAAATGTTTTACCACAAAATTCCAATATGCAACCACCTCCAACTTCACAATCACTTTCACAATCACAATCTCAATTATTACCAACATCACAATCTCAATCTCAATTTGCATCACAATTACAATCTCAACCATCTGATCCATCACAACAATCTGATCAATCTGAATTTTCTGAACAATCTCAATCTCAATCTATCTTACAATCACAAATTGGTGGAATTGATAATCAAGGACTTACATTAATTGAAGTTACTAAAAACATTTTAACAAGTGTTATTAAACAACAAGAAATTGCCAATACACAAGCATTAATGCAAGCAGAGAATGCTAAGAATAATGGTAATGTAAGTACACCAACATTATCTAATGCAGTTATTGCAAGAAAGACTGGAGCACTTGAAGCAGATGCAGTTGATGAAGAAGAGGAAGACCAAAGAATTCGTATCAAAGAAAATAATACACAACTATGGACAGGATTAGATTTAAGTGGACAAATGATGAATAAGATTAGTAATAAATTATTTAGATATTCATTTTTAAGAAGATTATATTTAAATGGGAATTATTTAACCGAAATACCTAAATCTATTGGTACATTGAAAAGTTTAAGAGTTTTAGATTTATCAAATAATGAATTAGTTACACTACCTGATGAATTAGGTATGTTATTTAATTTAAGATATTTATATTTATTTGATAATAATATTAAAGATTTACCATCAAATTTTGGTAATTTAGTTTCATTGGAATTTATTGGTATTGAGGGTAATATTAATTTAAATAAGGAAATTGTTAATATTATATCTAAAAAGGGTACAAGAGGTTTAATTATTCATTTTAGAGATGATTGTATTAAATTAGATAAACCAAAACCAAGAAGATGGATTAGTATTGGAGATGATGGAGAACCAATGATGAAAGATGAAGATTTAAAGGATATTAATGAAATTGATTTACATAGTAAGGATAATAATTCATTTACATTAATGAGTTATAATACATTATGTCAACATTATGCTACTCCTAAGATGTATAAATATACACCATTATGGGCATTAAATTGGGAGTATAGACGTGAGAAATTAACTGAAGAAATTTTATCATATTCTACCAATATAATTTGTTTACAAGAAGTTGAAAGTAGAACATATGAAGATTATTGGGTACCATTAATGTTAAGCAAGGGTTATAAGGGAGTTTTCCATTGTAAGAGTCGTGCAAAGACAATGAATGAAAAGGGAGCTAAAAGAGTTGATGGATGTGCAACATTTTATCAAAGTAAAATATTTGAATTAGTTGATAAAAAGATTTTAGAATATGGTAAAATTGTTATCAGTCAAGATAAATTTAAGAAAACTGATGATGTTTTCAATAGATTTATGAATAAAGATAATATAGCATTAGTTAGTATATTACAACATATTCCAAGTGGTAGAAAAGTTATTATTGCAAATACACATTTACATTGGGATCCTGAATATAATGATGTTAAAGCAATGCAAGTTGCAGTTTTATTAGATGAATTACAGGCAGTTACAAAAAAATATAGTGTTGGTAATGGTGGTGGTAATAGTGGTAATACTAATGAAAATAATAAAGTACCATTATTAATTTGTGGAGATTTCAATTCACAAACTAATTCAGCCGTTTATCAATTAATTTCACAAGGATTTTCTAAAGATCATGGAGATTTAAAGGATAGAGATTATGGTAAATTTACTAGTGAAGGATTAAGTCATCCATTTCATTTACGTAGTGCATATGATATTATTGGAGAGTTACCATTTACCAATTTTACACCAACATTTACGGAAGTTATTGATTATATTTGGTATTCAAATTCTTCACTTTCAGTACGTGGAGTTTTAGGTGAACCAGATAAGGAATATACTAATAAAGTATTAGGATTCCCAACAATTGATTGGCCATCTGATCATATTTCATTAGTTACCAGATTAGAGTTTCGTCGTCAACAGGGAGGTAATGGTAAACGTATAAAGGCAGATTTCGGAAGTAGCGGTAATAACGGGGGTAATAATAATAATAATAATAATAATAATAATAATAATAATAATGTTAATAGTATTAGTGGAAGTGGATCACGTAAGACATGAAGAAGATGATGATAATATGTGATGAAGATATTACCAGTGTATAAGTAGTATAGTATAGTATAGTATATATTATGTAATTTGAATTTCAGTTTAAAGTATTTAACGTATTTGATACAGTAATAATAGAAGAATATAGAAATAGATGTAAACCTTTACGTAATCAAAGAAAAGAGAGAATAGTTCAAGAGAGACAAAACACACCCCGCATTCAACACAATAAGAAAAAGAGAAATCTACTAATAAACTACACCCCCTCTTTATAACATCAATATATAAAAGGATAAAGGATTTAAGGTATTAAGGTATTAATGTATTAATAAGGTATTAAGGTATATTGTAGTAGGTATTCAGGATTCATATTATATATAGGATGTTCATTTTATTATTACTCTTTCTTTTCTTTTATTTACATTTATTATCTCCTCATTCTTCTTTTACTTCTCATTCTACATCAGGTATGCCGCCAGTTCCAATTAATATTACCGGTATGACACATATGTATTCAAATCTTACAAATAATTTTGTACGTTCTCTTACTTTACCAAATGTTAATAATAATGTTTCAAATTCTTTAATTAATATTTCTAAACTTCAGAATGTCTCTAAAATTGCTAAAATTGCTAAAATTGATAATATTAATAATAATAATAATTCAATTTTAAATCATCGTCAATTAATTTCTCTTGATTATGTTAAAAATCCTTTAAATACTGTTACTGTATCTTCTTATAATATCCTATCTCGTCATTATTTATGGGAAAGTCTATATAATTATTTACCTCAAGATTTTACAAATTGGAATAATCGTTTAAATCGTTTAGATAAAAATTTTATTGATTTATCAAAAATTTCTGATATTATGTGTTTCCAAGAAATGGAATATCAAGTTTATCAAAATCATTGGAAAAATTTGTTTAATAAAATGGGTTATTCATCAATTTTTAATAAAAAACCAAAACCTGCTTATTGGAAAAAATCTTCAAATATGATGGATGGTGTTTCAATTGCCTATAATAATGAAAAATTTGAATTAATTAATTTTGAACAAGTTAATTTTGCAAATAATTTTAAACATTCTTCAATTATTGAACAAACTTTAGATACTCAAACAAGATTAAATATTAGAAATACTGTTGCTTTAATTGCAGTTTTAAAACATAAATTAACAAATGAAGTTATCTTTATTTCAAATACTCATCTTTATTGGTCTCCAAAACATGATGATGTTAAATTAATGCAATCTTATTTATTAACAAATTTACTTAAAAAGACAGTTTTAAGATATTATAATATAACAGAATCAGAATTAAGTGAAAGAATTAAAAATAAAAATGGTCCAAATATTATAATGACTGGAGATTTTAATTCAAATCCAAATTCAATGGTTTATAAATTTTTATCAAATGGTTTCATAAATAAAAATTTAGAACCAAGTTTTAATCAAGATTATGGTTCAGATATAAATGGTATAATGAAAAATAATTTAGGTAAATTTAAATCACCTTATAAAGATTTATATAATGAAAAAATCTTTACAAAGACAACTTATACACCAAAATATAAAGATGTTATAGATTATATTTGGTTTGCTGATGATAATAAGAATTTTAAATTTACAAAAGTTTTAGCTGATATTGATGAAAACTATTTAAAAGATTTTAAAGGTTTCCCAAATTCTGAATTCCCAAGTGATCATTTACCAATATTATCACAATTTGAGTTTATTAAATAATATATATCCCAACTAATACCAATACCATTTCATAGATTCACTCATTTTTATTTCGGTAATATATAAATTCATCTCACAACGGTTTTTTTTCTACAAATTTCATATATCTCTTCTTTATTGTATAATATCTATCTCTTCCTAACAACGTATAGTATATATCTATAAAATCATATATTAAATAATATTCCCCCTTTTTTAATTAATGTCACAAAGTAAATATTTTAAAAATAAAGTGAAATTATCAAATAATATATCAAAAAGTGTTACTACAACTACAACTACACTGAAAACTGAAAATACGGAAGTTTTAGAAAACCAATCAAAAACACAATCAAAAACTAAAAGAATACGAAAAGTTCAACATATTAAACTAGAGAGTACTGATAATGATGATAACTCTATCATACCTGATAATTTCTTTCCTATGTATAATAAAATCAAAGAAATGAGAAAATTGATTACAACTCCAGTTGATTTAATTGGTTGTGTTAAAATACCTGCATTATTATTTTTAATTACAAAAAGATTTCAAAATGGTATAACTGATGAAATTCCAATTGATCAAATACCTAATCATTTAGATGAATTAGATTTAATTGAGAATGATAAATCTAATATTGATAAATTTTGGAGATTTCAATTACTTGTAACATTATTATTCTCTTCCCAAACAAAGGATGAAATTAATTATCAAGTAATGCAAAATTTGCATTTAAATTATTTAAATAAAGGTTATAAAAATGGTTTATGTATTGAATCAATTTTAAATACTTCAATTAATGAATTAGATAAAATGATTTTCAAAATTGGTTTCCATTCAAGAAAAGCAAATTACTTAATTGAAACTTCCAAAATTTTACATAATAATTTTAATGATGAAATACCTAATAATATAAATGATTTAATTAGTTTAAAGGGAGTTGGTTATAAAATGGGTCATCTAATTTTACAAGGTGCTTGGAATGAAATTGTTGGAATTAGTGTTGATACTCATATGGTTAGATTGTGTAATATGTTTAATTGGTTACCTAAAAATGAGAAAAATCCTGATAATGTTAGGAAATTATTAGAATTAATGTTAATTAATCATAAAGATTTATGGATGGAAATTAATCCTGTATTAGTGGGATTTGGTCAAACTGTTTGTACACCAGTTGGTAGAAGATGTGATATTTGTTGGTTATCTAAAATTGATGAATTTAATGATGTTAAATGTCCTGCAATTGATAAAAAATTATTACTTCGTATTGATAAAGGTGTAGAGAATATTGAAAATAGGAAAATTAGAGGTGATTTGCAAAAATTAGTAACTTATAGACAAAAAAACAGTTAAATTAAGTCAATTATTTGTTTCAGGTTTAATATCAATTTCAGCTGATATACTAATAAATTGCTTTTGCCAAACAAGTGGTAATGAATATTCTAAATTACCTCTTAAAATAATTTTATAATCTGAATGTAAAATTTTTAACCATTGTTCATGAGTTAATTTGGAATCATTAAATGAAAAATCTTTACCGGGATTATACATTTTTAATTGAGCTGTTGAAATTTGTGGTTTAATATATTTGGAATCCCCCCATTTTTTCCAAATTTCTTTCCAACTTGATGAATCAACAATACCATTAAATCTTAATGGTGTTAGAAATCTATTAATATTACCTAACAAAATTGTAATATCATTTTTGGAATTTGAAAGATAAGATTTATTATCATCACCTATTTCCATTAAATTTGATTTATCAGTTATAAGGAAAATATTAAAATCCATATCCCAAATATTGATATCCTGAAAATTAACATTAATTGCTTTTGAATTAATATCAATTAATAAAATTTCATCACTTATTAAAACATTCTCTAAATTTAAAAATTCAAAATTATTTAATGAATTATCAAAAGTTTTCATTATGAATATTTTAGTAAATGAAAACAGTAATAACAATGCAATGAAAATATAAATGCCACTAATCAAGAAATTTAATATCATACTTTGTCTATAATACATTGATTTATAATCATGTGGTGAATTTCTCTTTTTGTAAATACTATCTTCACGTTCATTATAATCATCAACTGAATCATAATATCTTGAATAATTATCATGTGTACTACCATAATCAGCAAATTGTTGATTTGATTGTGAGTAATGTTTTTGAGGATTATTATTTTCAATGTTACATTTTTTATGAGTTAATTCATTATGTCTCTTTTGATTATTATTATAGCTACTTAAATTAGATTTATGATATTTTCTTAATAATTTACTTTTATTATTATTTGATAAAATTGAATTTATATCAGGGAATGTTACATTTTCTTCTTCATCAATTTCTTCACGAAGTTCATTATCATTATTATTATCAAAATCATTTGATAATAGATTATTTTGTTGTTCATTACAATCATTTGGAATTAACCTAAAATTATTTCTTTTATCAAGATTAATCTTAGAGTAATTATTGACTGAAAATGTATTAAAATTTGGGAAAATTTTCTGAGAAACTTGTCGTACTTTCGAATAAGTTGGAGATGATGGTATATTTTGTTGTTGTGATATAAATCTTTTGGAAATTGGAGATTTTCCTGAATTGTTTATCAGGTAATAATCATTTGATGTTTGAATAGTTGATAAGGATTGATTATCCAGGAAGTCAAATTCATTATTGGTGTTAGGATTATTATTGTTAGTATTTGTACTAATTGTAACACTGGCACTATTACTATGATGATGATTGATATTATTATTGGTATTTGTTACATTATTATCTTTGCTAAATGGGTTTTGGAATACAGTTACATTTGAAGTTTTCTTCTGTAGTTTATGATCATTAAAATTCAGAATATCAACTGAATTTATATCATTATAGATAAATGATTCAGTTTCTTCCTTTATAGTACCATTTTTCATATTATTATTGCTATTATTGATATTATTAAGATTTAGATTGTTTGTTAAATTATTATTCTTTTGAAGTATATCATGATTAGTTGAATGTAATGATTGTTGACAAATTGAATTTGCTTCATCACAATCAGTTGGATATAAATTTGATATATTATCATTAAAACGTTGAATAGTTGATTTATTATCATCATTTTCTATGTAACTACAAGCATCAGTATATACTGTTTGTAAGGTATTTATACTGCTTGTTTTTGATATAACGTGAGATGGATTATTAATATTTGAATAACTATTAAAATTTGAAGTATTTATTGATATTGAAGGACTTTCAATTGAATCATTTAAATTAATTTGTGGTAGATGATCTTTATCAATTGATGAATAATTAACAATTTGTTGAGTATTAAATAATGATTCCTTTGAATTTTTAGTTTGTTTATTATTTTCAATTAATTCACTTTTCAAATTTGCATTTTTAATACTGGTCTCTCTATCATTTAATAAAATATTTTGTGAAATAAAAGTCAACGATGGGAATCTAGTTGGTTCTATACGTATTTGATTTAATTTTGATTTATTAAGTATTATTGTATCATTTTCTTCATTTGAAGACATTATTTTAGTGGTATTAGTACTTGAAGAGTTTGAATTTTCATTAACTAGTGGATTTTCATTTGAATTTAAATTTATAGACACATCTTTTAAAGTTTCATTTGAAATTGAGTTTCTCATGATTTTATAATTTTACAACTTTTCAGCATATATATAGAGTTTGGAGTATCTAAGTGAGTGTTTATACTGTATGTTGTAAGTTAAACGAATGTATATGGTATGTAGTAATATACCTTTTAGAAGGGGTTAATTTGATTGATTAGAAAAGAAAGAGCCGCCACAATAGTTATATAAAAAGAGGGAGGGAGAAATTATAAATTTTACCATTGGTTCCAAAGGTCAGATGATGGATGATAAAGAGATCTTTGAAGGACATAATATACTTATTTAAGAGACATGTTCTCTAATTCATCAGAAGCACTTTGTAGACTTAAGAATAACACTGAATTTCTTCTGCTTGGGAATGGTTCCATTGCAGGTGATTTTGGTGAATTTGTAACACTTGCACTTACAAGTCGTCGTTTATTACTTATCATCCAAGATAAATGACTTGTTTCGGTATCAGTTTCAGGATCAGTTTCAACGCATGAACCATGTTCAGATCCTTGATCAGTAAAATTATTAATATCATTATAATTTTGTAAATCATCTATTAGCCTTTTCCTTTTTCTATTTAACGAAGGTATACTGATTGAAGATTTTGTCTTTGATAATTGTAATTGTGGTTTCTTATTAGATAAAGTATCTGATAATCCATTAGTTGTTGATTGAGAATTGATTGAGTTAGTTGATTTTCGACGATTTTTATTCCATGATTCATTAGCTTTATGAATTAATTCAAAATTATGCTTATTTTGAATACTTTGCATATGTTGAATATTATTTAAATTTTGTGTATTATGAACGCTGTGGGGATTATGATTCAATATAAGATCATCCTCTCTCATTGCAATTGTTGTTAATAATTCATGATGAATTTCTTCATCTAATGGACATTGTTCAAATTGCATATCTGCAGTAATTCTTTTAAAAGCTTTAGTCTTGGGTATTAAAGTTCGACGTGATATCATTTTCTTAAAAATACTTGCACCACCGGCTGGTGAACTAGATGATGATAATGATGGTGGTTCTTTATTGTCTTCACTATTACTATCATTATGATGTCTGTTTTTATCATTAACCAGGACATTATTTTTATTACCTAAAATATACTTATCTAAAAATGATAATTTAAGAGGATCCTTCAATACAGGTTGAGTAGAGTATTCAGGCCAAGATTCTGATGAATCTGATGACGATTCAGATGATTCAGTTTGCATTGGTGGGAAACCAGAATATTGTGTTTCACATTCCTTATATGAGGAAGTCGGAGTTGAAACTGATACACTTAATGAAGAGGCAGCATGTGATTTTGTTAACCATGGTAATGGTTTATTGGTATTATTTAGTGATGGTTTCAATACCATCTCACTATATCAATCTACACCTACACAAGATAAGTATTACAACACAAGACAATATATATATATATACAATACAATAGTAATATGTCAATTAAAGAGATAGAAAAATTTCTTTTCTTTTCTTTTAGCATATATACATTTTTTGTGCTATATATAGGTTATATATTGTATGATGATAATGTGTGTTATTACAGTGTTTGTTGGATGTATTAGAGTAATAGAGTAGTATATTGATAAGTATATAGTCTTTACAGTAGTAAACAAATAATAAATAAAGTGAAACCCATTGTAAAGTACCTTAATAGCCTTATAAAGAGCTGATTACTAAACAATTACTTGGTAGTTATAAATACCCCACATTTCATGTATATATATATATATATCCCTAACACTTGTTCTTTCTGCAACACCAGTGGCAAATATTGTATATTATAATGTTTACTTCAATCTTTACAAAGGCAATTAGACAATCATCTGCTTCAATTCGTATGATGTCAACTAATTCCACAATCACAGCTAGAGCAATCGTTTATTCATCTTATGGTGAACCAATTGATGAAATTAAATGTCATTCATACAATATTAATTTAAATGAATTAAATGAAAATCAAGTTGTTGTTCAATCATTAGCAACTCCAATTAATCCTTCTGATATTAATCAAATTCAAGGTGTTTACCCTTCAAAACCTCCAATTTCAATTGATTCATTACCAAATTTGACAAAACCTTCAGCAATTTCAGGTAATGAAGGTTTATTTAAAGTTATTGCAACTGGTTCAAATGTTAAAAATTTAAAAATTAATGATTGGTGTATACCTTTAAATGTTAATTATGGTACTTGGTGTACTCATAAATTATCAAGTGAAGATGAATTTATTAAAATTAATGAAAATTTACCAATTAATCAAGCTGCAACAATTGCTGTCAATCCTTCATCAGCTTATCAAATGTTAACTTATTATGAAAAATTAAGTCCTGGTGATTGGTTTGTTCAAAATGGTGCAAATTCTCAAGTTGGTAGAGCTGCAATTCAAATTGCAAAATCAAGAGGTATTAATTCAATTAATGTTGTTAGAAATCGTGATAATCTTGAAGAATTAAAACAAGATTTATATTCAATTGGTGCAACTAAAGTTATTACTGAAGAAGAGAATGAATCAAAGGAATTTAGTAAAGAGCTTAAATCTTGGTTAAATGGTAAAGAAATCAAATTAGGTTTGAATTGTGTGGGTGGTCCAAGTGCAACTGGTTTGGTTAGAAAATTGGGTAATTCAGGTACTTTATTAACTTATGGTGGTATGTCAATGAAACCTGTTACCGTTCCAACAGGTTTATTAATTTTCAAAAATTTGAATATTAAAGGTTTTTGGATTACTGGTAATATTAAATCAATTCCAAATTCAAGAATTGATACAATTAATGAAGTTACTAAATTAATTGAATCAGGTGTCTTAACTCAACAAAAATATAATGAAACTGTACTTGATATTGATTCACTTACTGATGATCAACTACTTGAAGCTTATATTAATGCGTTGAAAAATTCAAAATCTGGTAAGCAAATTATCAAATACAATTAAATAAAGTTAAACTCTATAGTTATTCATAATTATTTACTTACTTACATTAATAATATACTTATTTATTTATTTAGTAAGATCTTCTAATTATTGTCATGAAACCTCTCATTACATCATTATTTCGCATTGAAAATAATCAAGGGAACCCTTTATGGAAATAAAATTACGAAAAGTGAAATTTTCAGCAAATTTGATCTGATAGATGAACATACTATTTGATTTCTTTTAGCGTGTCAATTATACATACAATGGTTTAAACGGTACAGAATTCATCCACGTTTGAAAAAAAGTTTATCACAATTACTAGAATTTGCTTGGGAATCTCCTGAAGAAGCAGAAGTTTTCACTTTAAACACTTTCAACATTATTATATATAATATAATTCTATGGGTGATAGATAATATGCAAGAAAATTTCCCAAATTTTTTTGAATGTTCAGAGAAAATTATTGAAGTTCAATTGGAACATCGTAAAAGTGATTTTAAGAAAACTAATTTACGTGAATTTAAACCTGATCTAGTTGAATTTGAAACTTCTTATTTAACAATGGTTAATATTGATATCTTCAGACAAAGTATGTTACCAATTATTAATAGATTCCCTGAAATTAAATCAGAATTTAAAAAAAAATGGTTTTTCTAGAGATGTTTGTTGGATGTTAAATTATAGATTAGAAAGATTTAAAGAGGAGAAGTTTGTTAAACTTGCTGTTATAGTTAATGATATTTTAATTGAATTTGTTAATAAGAATGGTTGGGGATTCAAAGATAGTAAATATGTAACTTTTAATAAACTTCTTAAAGCTTCAAGGAAATAGAAAGTATATATATTATTATGTGTATAGTTTATGTGTAATCTGGAGAACATTTTTGTTATGTATTATTTGATACTTTATTACCTCATTGCACAAAAAGGCAATGCAGTAATGTAAAACTGTTTTACACAATAATGTATCATCTATTTTTCACAATTTTTAGGCATATTAATGAAATCATTTTTTGTTAAGGAAACAAAGCTAACATACTAATAACAAACGTTATACAAATATAACACACACTAATTCATCCTTGCATAGCATTAGATAAGTAATTGTACTCATTTGTACCTATTTTCTTTTCTCTTTTTTTCATTTTCCTTTTTTTAATAGATTCATTTCACAAAATTTGTTTTAAATTTTTTTTCATTAAATATCAAACTGGGGGTTTTTTTTACATTCATTTCATTAAAATATACAATTTTATACAGATTGATTACTTGAAATTTTTTTTTTTTTTTTCCAGTCAACTTCTGTATTACTATAAATTTATAAAAGATACTATACATATTTTTCTCTATTATAAATGCTATATAATAAAACATTCAGTCCGGTTAAGGGAAAGGAAAATCCTATAAAACCCTTTTGTTAAATTGTAAAATTAAAGAAAAAAAAAAGAACTTGAAAATGAAGTGAAAAATAACTTGAAGATTAAATGAAAAAGAAATTAAAGATTAAATGAATTGATATTTTTAAAGAAAAGTGTGAAAAAATAAGAATAAGATAGGAGTCTTACCGGTATTTGAAATCCCAGTAAGTGATAAGAAATAACAAGCATTCGTTCACTTACAAAACATAACAACCCCTCTGTAGCTCAGTTGGAAGAGCGCGAGACTGTAATAGGCTTAAACAGCATACAAGACATCTTGAGGTCGCTGGTTCGATCCCGGCCGGAGGGACTTTTTTTATTTGTTTTATTATTATGCTAACAAATGAGATTAGATTTAATTTTTCATTGCTAAGACACAAATTTATAATGTCGAAACAACAAGAGGCAGATATTATGTGATGTGATTGTATAGGTTTTTAAACTGTGTTCTGTTGGATAAATACACAATCCAATTTTAGCTGGAAATTCATCGAAAGGGAATTTTGAAGAGGTAAATGAAGGAACCCCAAAGGTTGATAATCAAAACCTTCCAGGGAGTAAAAGAAAGCTTTCCTATGCAGAAGCAGCTAAACAAAGCCTTCCAAATTCCAAGACAGAAGATGATTACAAACTTCAAGAAAAAGTATTCCAAAAGAAACTTTATCAAGAAATCAAGTTCAACATCAGAACATCTACAAACATTGATCCAAATAACAATAACAAAATTTTCGTATTAACAACTAACATTTCCTTCACAAAAGAAGATGTCGATGCAATGTTAGACATGGTTTAAACTAGAAGAACAATTTTTTTTTATGGATCTTACAGAGATTAATCTACCATTTGAATCATACAGAAATTCAATCAATACAAAAGAATTTATCAAGGAAAGTGAGACTAAACCAAACAGCAAATACGCAATGGTCGAACTACAATTTCCATCGTTTTCCAAAAGTCCATGTCAAAGAGGCAACACCCAGAGCCCTTTCAAAATACGGTAAAATCATTGACCAACACACATTCAAAACCAAAAACCAATTAGCACATATTTCAAGAAATGCTAACCGCCCAACACTTCACTATGTATTAATGGAATTGAACTCAAATTCTCTTCCACCTCTAAAGGATTACATCTCGTTTGTCAATGGGGACAGAATTTTCGAAAATCATTTAGTACTCAAGTCTCCATGACAGAAGGATACTGTACATCATGCTCAACAATCGGTCACAAAGCAAGCAAAAGTCCTTTGATTATTCTAAATATCTCACATGTAAAAGCATTGAAGTCGAGCACAAAATCGATACTTTCAAAACTTTAACAATCGATGCCCAAAACAAATTCATGACCCTTCGTGAATCCCAAGGAAAGATCCCTTTTTACCTTAGAAAGGCTTTTGATAGAGAAAGTTACATCCTACAACAAAATCCAAACACAAGGAATTGAAAAGGAACTAAACACAAAGCCGATTATCCAGATATTGAGGAGGTACAATTTAAACAAGTAGCAACTAGCTCTCCTTTGAGAGAAATAAATCCATTGACCAACAGTAATAAGTTCAAACTTGATTCTATATTTGCAACCTCCTCTGAGAATAACTCAATTTCTACAGAAGAAGATGTGACACCTAATAGTCACGGATTGTCCAATTACGAAACAAAGAGTTCTGAAGAAATCAATAGACAAATGATCAATCTAAATTCAGAAAAGATGCATTCAAATTTTGCACCAATAGTAAATAACGATAACTTCGTTAATATGAACATGGATAATTATAAAGATATAGAAAATGATGACCCCTCAGATTTCACTATGCACGAATCAGCTTATGAAGATACTCAACGAGATCAAGCTGGCATGTCCAATCAAATCCTTAATAATATCCATAATGAGTAATCTAAAAATAATCTCATATAACATACAAAAAGTTGGATTAAACCCAACTAAATTATTTCATTTCATTAACATTTATAAAAACGAAAATTTTGATATCATCTGTCTATCAGAATTTGACTGCAATAACAATTCATTTACAACAATAAAAGAAAAATTTAAAAAAAATAACTACAATATAACAAATATAAATAAAGAAGACAAAACATGTATCATAAAATAGAGTCTATCAAATTAGAATCAATAAACAAAATTAAAAATCAAATATCAAAAAATTCTCCTAACAGTAACTACTTCAATAAAATAATAACTGTGGTCAGTATCTACGTCCCAGTATACTTGAACAAAAACTCCAACAAAAAGGACAACATTTCTAAATTTGATTTTCTAGATCTCTTTCATAAACTGTTAGAAATCCAGATACAAAGATCCACACACAACTTTATTATCACTGGAGATTGGAACACCAGAGCAATAGAATCGCTGTACAAATGACACAAAGAAAATACATTTCATAATAACATGTTCAATCTAAAAATGACAGACATATTCTTAATGGGTAAAAACAAAAAACAAATTAACTATACAAATACTCTAACTAGATGGGAATCAACTAAAAATAGACTCGATAGATGCTATGTAACTCCAGAATTGATTAAAAACTAAAATTACATACAAGGTATTAATCAAATCCAAAATGTCACTACCCAATCATAATGCAACTCACAGAGAGATCAAATAATATAAAACAAGATATTAATAATGAATGGTTTCCTAAGCCACAGGAGTAGCATTCTCAAAAATATAACTCCAGACATCTCAGTAAACCTTTTGAAACCATCAAACTTAGAATCCATTGGAATAAGAAAAGTATAATGAAAGTAATACAAAGTTATCCACCATTTATCAAATTCTGTGAGAATCCTCCAATTTCAAATAACTACCTTGCAAGACCCAGGAGTACTGAAAAATAATACAATAATTGAAGCTACACAATTCTATAAAAATTTATTTGAATCGAAAAACGAACATTCATCATTTGATGATCAAATTTTTAACGACTTTTGGAAAATTTCAAGGAATCCACCACAGAAGAGGAATCGGAAAAATTAAAGGAAAAAGTTAATAAAGATGAGCTATGGAAAAGTCTAATACTCATTATCAAAAAAGGTTCTTCATCACCAGGAATGGATAGAATAACATTTTATCATTGGAAAATAATTTGGAAGAAAGTATCAACCAAAACCTAGCCAACTACATTTTTGCAGGAAAACTAGAAGCCAATTCTTCAATTAATAAAATTTCGATAAAACTAATAGTAAAGAAATTATTCTCAGAAAAATATCCTTCTATAAACGAGCTCAGACCAATAAGTTTGACTAATACAATCATCAGACTCATAAATTTCTGTCTTACGCAAAGAATTATGCCTATATTCAACAGAGTAATTTCATATCCTCAACAAGCATTTCTAAATAACAGATCAATTCATATCAATATTCAACTTACTGGTCTATTAGCTAAAGACATATCACTTAACTTCAAAGATGACAATAGAAACATTTTAGTGATAGATCTAAGAAAGCATTTGATACATTAAATCATAAATATATTGAAAAGATATTAAATCACATTAATATGGCAAAAAATTTAACAATGATGATAATGAAAAAATGTTCAGGTTCACAAGGACACATTCTAAGTCAAAATACATATTATAAAATTCCTATAACTCTCCATGTATTTTGATTTAAAATGTGTCCTTGTGAACCTGAACATTGTTTCATTATAGTTAATAAGAAAAGACAATTAGTCTGATAGTTCCATTAGAAAATTAAAATAGATTATGTCTCAAGGTAGACATGAAAATTTTATAGTTTAGGATGAATGTCCACTAAAAAATCGATGGGGCGAAATTACTGGAGCGCCCGTAACTGTATTTCTGTATAAAGATGTTTAGTTATTTTAATGAAAATATATATGAATTATTAATGGATTAAAGTTTTTGAATATATTTTTTTGTTAAATATAATACTTCACTTCTTTAAATAAATAACTTACTAGAAATGGCATCAAAACAAAAAATATTGAAAGCATATCGTGCATCACTACGTGCAACAAAAGTTGCATTTACAAATGATTTAACAACATTAAATGAAGCTAGAAATAGAATAAGACAAGAAGTGAAATCTGAAAAATCAATTTCTAATCCAAATCTTGATATTGAACAAAGAGTTGAATTACTTGAAAAAGTTTCAGAATTTTTAAGACATAATCTTGTTCAAGCTGTTAAAAAAGATACTGATGATAGTCGATATGTTTTGAATATTCATAAAGAAACTGAATTAGGTGATAATGAAGATATTAAAGCTAAAAAATCTACCTTAAAGGCGGGTAATATGACAGGTGGCTGTTGCGGTAATGGTCAAGTTGAATTACAAGAAAAGACTAAATAAATAATTCTATAAAGTAAACTTGATTGATCATCACCTAACTCAACCACATGTGTCTATATTAATTAATTTTTAAATCATACAATTTCTGTGCTATTATGCCAGAAAATCTGTAAATAGTTTATGCCACCTTTTTTTGTTTAATTAATCAAATAGATAGATACAATCTTTGTAATAAGAAAAAAAGTGTCAATAAAACGTCATCATGTATAGAAAAAGTCTAGATGGATTCCTTTCCCCATATATAGTTATATCTCCTTTAAAATCAGTATAGATGATCAGTACTTTAGGGTTTTTCAGTAATATTATAGTTCACGAGTCCAGTTTTACATTAACATAACCATCCCCGAAATATTAAACTACAGGAGTTTAAAAAAAAGACCCATAACCATGCCCATAGAGTGAAGTAAAAGGTGATGTGGTGTAAACAAACATGGCCCATTGAGTTTATTATAAATACAGGCTATTCCCCTTATCTTCATGGTCAATGATTCTGTATTAGGTTTCTTTCATCAGGAACAATCCGAAACAAATTAATTAAATATACAAAATGGCTGACCAAGGTAGAAAGAACTTCTCTGACAAAATTTCAGAATCAATGACTCCAGATTCCCATAAATCTACTTGGGATAAGACATCTGAAGGTGCATCTAACACTTATGATAGAGCAGCATCTAATTTACAACCTGAAGAAGATAAAGGTGTTTTCCAAAAGATCAGTGATAGTCTTTCAGGCAAGAAGTAAATTCTTTGAAGATAACCTGATCTGATGTGGATCAAATTTCTTTATTTTATTTTAACGACGTTATCTTATTTTTAACTTTATTTTATATGTTATGAGCCGAATCGAATTGAATTGGGTATTTATTTTATTTTATTTTATTTTATAACAAAATTATATATATCATAGTAAAATATAAAACCAATTAACATGAACATGAAATTGTAAAATTAAATGAAAAATGTAAATTCAAGATAACAAAGAATGCGACTTTATTCTTTTTTCAACAGTTGCTGTCTTCATTAAAGAAAGCAATGAGTGTAAACATTTTCCCAGAACGTGTAAATCCTTGTAAAAAGCAGATAAGAGATAATTTATTTAAATCAATTAATGTTGCTCATAAGGTAATGAAAGAAGGTCATCATCCATTTGGTTCAATATTAGTTGGACCAGATAATGAAACAATTTTAATTGAACAAGGTAATATTAATACATTAAATCATGCAGAATCAACTCTTTGTAGAATTGCATTTGAAAAATATTCACAAGACTTTTTATGGAAATGTACATTATATACAAATTTTGAACCTTGTTCAATGTGTGCTGGTTCAATTTATTGGTCAAATATTGGTAGAGTTGTCTATGGTTTAAGTGAAGAAAAATTACTTGAATTAACTGGTGATAATACAGAGAATATGACACTTAGTATGCCATGTCGTGAAATTTTTAATTCAGGTCAAAAGGATGTTCAAGTTATTGGTCCATTTGCTACAACAGAGAGTGATAATGAATTAGAGGAAGCAATACTTGCTGATCACCGTACCTTCTGGAGTATTACTATCGATAGTAAATAGATACAAAGTATTACATAATCATAAACCCGGGGTGGCTGGGTCAGAAAATGAGTGTCCCAAAAGGGAAACTCTGGCGATAATTATGTATTTAATTATTGTGACAGGTAATAAATTCTTAAATTTTAAATTCTGTAAGGGTTATATATTATATACATAGAGTAGATTATATTATAATATTTATAGTTGATCTGTATTATCAGAGCGTATATTCTTCTAAATCGTTAAAGTACACGATGTCGGTATTAACAGGTAGTAGTAGACTAAATATTAGTAGAAGTAGTACAAGTGAATCAACTTCCAATGAACAATATTACATTTTTCAAACTCCGGAGAGGAAAAGAGGATCATTACATGTAATTGATGCTGAACATGGAGTTTTCGAACAATCACCACCAAGTAGAAGTGGTCTGAATATTTTTAAACCAAAAAATGTTATTAGAAAATTGAAAAATGGTAATGGTAAAAAATCAAATGGTAATTTTCTAGTCTTATCAGAAAGTGAAGAAGGTGGTCTTAGAGCTGAGCCTGAATTAGTTGAATCTGTTAGATATAATAATTCCAGCAGGGTTGGTAATATACCAAATTTATTTAACTCAAATTCAATTAATTCAACTGAAATTATTGATGATTCAACATCAGATTCTGATGAGTTTGTTGAACCTTATTCAATACGTCAAGAGAATGAAACAGAAATAATTTCAAAGGAAAAAAAATCAATTAATCCTCTGAAATCATCATCATCATCATCATCATCATCATCAAAGAAAAGATCAAATAATACTAATTCAATAGTTGTTGTAGAACAAGTAAGAACATCACCTACAAAGATTTCATTTGATCATAAATCAAGAATCGAAATTGAATATGAGAAAGCTAAACTGAAAGCGGAAAGATACAGAAATCAAAGGGATTATCAAATACTTAAGAATGAACGTGAAAAGTTTGCACAAAATTTAAGAGAATATGAATACTATAAAGTTAATGGCTTACACAATCCATTAAATATTAAATTAACATCAGAAAGTTATGAAGATGATGATCAATCACAACAGAAACAGTTCAAATATAATAACTCATACATGGAAAAATCAATTCAACCAAAAAAATCTAAGAAAAATGGGAGAAAAAGGAAAGTATGCTATGAAGAAATCATATACACTCAAGAACCTGATTTCTTTTCAAGTATTTATGATACATCACCACCATTATTACAAGAATTTTATGTATGGTTAGAAGAATATGTACCATCGAATCAAACTGCAAGAGAATTTAATAATTCAACTCAGAGGTTTATTTATAATATACCAGTAGTTGGATTTTTATCATTCTTTATTTATTCCCTAGGTAAATTAATCCCACAAAGATCTAGAAGAAAATGGAGTGTACGGGCATTAGTCGTTTGTCTGATTAATTCCCTTTTATTGTTTATAATTGGACGGTTGATCATTAAATTTGCTTCAAGTGCTTATTCTTTTTATTCAAATTGCTACAAAATACTAAAATTCTTTAGATTGATCTGAGGTTTTATTCTATTTTATACCTGCGTTGTATTATTTTCTGTTTTTAATAAGGTAAGGAGGTGTACCTTTATGTAATTAATCTATTTTTGGCTTATTTCTCTAACTACGTCATAATAATTCATCTATTAACAATAAACCTTGGATATTTTTTCATTATACAATTTTATAGATTGTGCAAAATAATGATAGAATGCCATAATAATATAATTTATATAGTAAAAAAGAAAAATAAAAGTAAAAATAAAAGAAAAGACAATAATAGATAAAATAAAAAAAATTAACCCAATAAAAAACGCCAAATACCGATATACCAAACACTTATTAAAATAACAAATGCAAATTAATTCTATTTAAATTAATTCAGATGAAACGACATGTTCAACTGCATCAACAATTTCATCAATTAAATGCTTAATTTCATTTTTAGCACCGTTGGTTTCAGTGTATTTATTTAATTTTTCAATTGAATTATCAACTAAATCTTCAGCAGCTGATGATTCTTCATAATTCCAGAAGTCACTAATGTTACCACCAGCACCATTATAAATTAAAATATTTGGAGTATCTTCTGGAATAGAAGTTAAACTATCCTTAGTACCGTATTTAATGATATTATCTTTTAATTGTTTTGGAGAAATACTTGCACTTGAGAATTTGGAATCAGAAGCTGGTGCCAATGATAAGAAATAAGTTAATAAACCACAAACGTGAGGAGAAGCCATTGAAGTACCAGACAAAACGGCAGTTGCAGAATCAGAACCAATATAGGTTGATAAGATATTTAAACCTGGAGCAAAGATATCAACACACTTACCATAATTAGAGAAGTAAGCTCTAGCATCAGAGACAGTTGAAGCACCAACAGTAATAGCATTTTCTGCAGCAGCAGGAGAATAATTACATGCATCAGCATTATCATTACCAGCAGCAACAGCAAAATGTAAACCAGATTTGACAGCTGCATTAACAGCTAAATCTAATGCAGGAGATTTACCACCACCTAATGACATATTAGCAGTTGAACCTTTAAAACCGGATTCCGATTCTTTTGCTTCTTTTACATGAGCCTTTGCAGCAAATTCAACACCTTTAACAACATCTGACATAGTACCAGAACCATTTGATCTTAAAACTTTAACTGCAACAATTTTTGCCTTTTTAGAAACACCGTATTTTTTTGAACCAATAGTACCAGCACAATGAGTACCATGACCATTACCATCAACATCTGCATCACCAGTTGGAATAGTTGCACCCCAAACAGCTCTACCTTCAAATTCTTCATGTTCAATGTTAACACCAGTATCAATAACATAAGCGGTAACACCTTCACCGGCATCATCATCATATAAATATTTGTTATAAGTACCTAAACCTAAAGGATCTCTATGAGAGATTCTTGATAAACCCCAAGGAGCACTTTTTTGAGTTGTTGATTCAATTGCATGAACAGTTGAATCAAGTTCAATAACTGCGACATCCTTTGAACGTCTTAATAAACTAATAACTTCAGGAGTGAATAAACCTGAATATCCTTTAAAACCTGGAGAATCAAAAACGTGATTAATACCACCCATTTTAGATTGGAAATCAAGAATTTTAACTGAAGTTTCAAATTCATCAAGTTGAATTGCATCTAATTTTGCAAATGATTGAACTTGAATATCAGAAACCCATAATCTATGGAATTCAAAGGCATCATCAGCAATATCATCCTTTAAAACAATAATATAAGAATTTGGAATTAAATTTTCATTAAATTGAATTTCTAAAGCATCAGATTCATCAACTAATTGAATTGCTGAAAAGTCAACAGATGAAGTAGTAGTAGTTTCACTAGTTGGAACATTTTCAATTGATTGTTGTTTTTCAACAATTGCATTAGAATCTTTAAAATTTGGTAAAACTAAAGCAGAAACATGAGAGACCGCTAAAGCTGAAACGATTGAGAAACAAATTGAGGAAGATAATTTCATCTTTAATGATAAGAGGTAAGATTTTTTTTAAAGGTTTCTAAAATATAAAGTTAATATAATAAAATAAGGGGAGGGAGAGAACTTATATTAAAGATAGAGTGACTTTTTGTTGTTTTTTTTGTAAGAAAAATTGTTTTGTTAGATGTAATACACGGGTGCAATACAGCAGGTGATAAAGGAAAGAAGCAAAAGAGAAAGATAGAGAGATAAATGAAAAGAAGGAAAAAAGAAGAGGAAATATATAGATTAAATAAAAAAGAGGGGATGAGCAATTAAAAGTGTCTAGAGGGCAAAGGGCAAAAAAAATGAGACAGGTCTTGAGATAAGGAAATTGATGATATTATCTTTTTTCTAACACACGATAAGCCCGGGTTTAATATAATATACACACATTACGTAATATTATATTACATAGACGCATCGACGCTTATTTTTGTAAATGTTCATATGAATCTATTGAATCCACAGGGCATCACTCAATGGTATCCCCTTTTTAGTATAATTAATCATTGATTTAAGCATAATAATTGAATTATATTCACTCATTTATACCTAATTTATATCAATTTTATAACCAAAGCTTATCTTCTTTTCTTGTAGATTGAGCTATAAGAATTTTAAATACTTTTAAAAGTATTATTTAAAGAGTTATTTCACTCTACATTTATCCAAATTATTCATTCAATTATATATTACGATTATTATAATTATAGAATTAATATTTCAAAATGAGTGAACAGGATTCAAATCATAAATTGAATGAAACAATTCGTCATCAATTGTTTAATTCTGTTGATAGAGATTCTTCACCGTCACCAACAAATACATCTAGACAAGATTTAAGTATAAGTATAAGCAATTTAACAAATGATGATCAAGGATCTAATAATAATGCTCATCTGCCAGCTCCAAAACCTACAAGAAGTCGTCCATTGAATACAAATCTGTTTAATAGTGCTGGTTCACTAACTAAAAATTTTATACATAAAACATTGAAAAGTTCTGATAAAAAAAATAAATCTACTAAATCAAAAGATAATAATACCCATGAATTAAACCTTTCAAATACTAAAACTCTACAAAATGCTTTATTGTTTAATCTTGATAGAAAAGGCAAAAATAAACATTTATCATCATCCAACAGCTTTGATAGTATGGAATCTCTTAATAATAAGTCATCATTCCCTACAAAGTTTAATGAAACTTCAAATGTTTCTTCAAGATCAATATCACCCTTAAATACAGATGATCATCAATCAATTGCATCAATTGAGAAACAACTGCAAATGTCTTCTTTAATTAACAATGATATACCACTTTTAAGTACCATGAAAGACACAAGTGTCAATACAACATCTACCAACGACATCAATATTAAAAAGAGAATTCCACTCGATGATAATAGTGAAAACCCTTTTATTGCTCAAAGTAAAGCTTTAGTACTTGAACTTGATCTGGATTGTAATATTAGATTTATAAGTAGAAGTTGGGAATCAATAGTTGGAACTAAAATTGCCAAAATCATAAATAATCCAATTAGAAATATAATTGTTGGTAACGAAATAGATAAAGATGTTTTCCATAAAGCAACAAGTATTATGACATTGGATGATGAAAGTTATAAAATCAGATTTATTGTTCAAACTAATTTAAAGGTAACCGATACCAATTCAAATCTAAGTATACAAAAAGATTCACCAACTATATCAAGCGTGAGTTCCGAAAAAACTAATGAAGATGATTACGTTCAACAAAATTCACCTACCAATGAAATACCCTCTAAAATAATATCAAAAACTTCAAATGATAATTCCGATAATGATTCTCTGAGTATTCATTCTACATCATCTACAATAACAACGGATGGTGGATTTTTAGAATTAGAAGCACAAGGAATTTTAATTCATGATAAATTCAATAAACCAAGTCATTCTATGTGGATAGTTAAGCCTTGGGTACCAATTCAAAATGTCGATCTTAAATTTCCTGATGAACTTATATCTACATTAGGTTCTTTTGGAGTAAATTTAATGGAATCTTACATCACATACTTAACAGAGTTAGAAACAACAGATGAAAATGATTTGCCACCTCCATCAATGGAATTATGTAGAATTTGTGAAGAGAAAGTCCCAAATTGGTGGTTAGAAAAACATTCAGAATTATGTTTAGTTGAACATAGAGTTGAAGATTTAGTTTATATTAATCAGGAAGAATTACAGGAACATAGAAAACTATTGCATAATATATTGGAATCTTTACAGAAAAAATTACCACAATCACAACCATCAACACCATCAACATCCACTTCTCCATCAGTATCATCACCTTTGAACTCACCTCAAAGTTTTGGATTACAAAACTCATCATCAGAAACATCCCTATCATCATCATCATCCTCATCTAATAGTAGTTTTGTATCAATTAACGAATACAAAGGTTTTCCAATCCCATTAGGACCACATAATCTAAAGAAACCCCAATCATTAATTCAAAGAAGGAAAAGCTCAGGTACTTTATTACCTCAATTTAGATTCCCTTTCAGAAACTTAGAAATTCTTATATCCTATTGTGATGAAGCACTTATAATTAATCCAGGTGAAATTAGATCAACATATAAAGATTCAGCTGAATTTGTAGAAATTGCTTATTCACCAAATTCAAGAATAGCTTTGAAAAATTTAAATGAACTGAACTTACCTGCTTCAAGCGATCCAGCAATTCAACAATTAACTGAAGATACAAAACTTTTAGTGGATAATAAACTTGAAACTATTGAAAGATATTCTCATATTTTACAATATGTTGACAGAATCACTAGAGAAACTAATGAACTAGTATTGCTAACAGTTAAAAATGCCGTTCAAAAAATTAGAGAACATGTTTTCTGCTTTTCAGAATCAGAGTCAGAGACAGATATTGCCTCAATCAACAAAAATAAATCTTTTTCTTCCCTTCAAATTGGTTATCCTAAAACACCCAAATCATCAAATCAAGGAATAGTTTTCAATAATGCATATTTGGAAAATTCATTTACAGGTTCAAAAGAAGATTTAAGAATGACGAATAATAGTTATAATTTAAGTTCAGGACATTCAACAGCAAGAACTTCAACACCTGCCATAGCGAGAAGATCTACACCAATAATAACTGTGGCAAATGATGATGCACCTAGACTAAAAGGAAATTTAACTGGAAACAGTTTACTCACACCACAGAGACCTACATCACCAACTTATTCATTACCATTATCATCACTACAGAAAAATCCCAAAAAGGCAGACTCCACATTTAGTTCTCCATTTAACTCACCATATTTACAATCCGTTGAATCTACGAAAATGTCTTTAACACCAGGTTCTTTAATGCTACAACAAAGTTCTACTGGTGATAAACCACCATTATCACCATTACTTGTTTCAACAACTTCAAAACATCAAGCACCATCTATTAAAGATTATGAAATCATTAAACCAATTAGTAAAGGTGCCTTTGGTTCCGTTTTCCTTGCTAAAAGAAAATTAACAGGTGATTATGTTGCTATAAAAGTTTTGAAAAAGTCAGATATGATTGCTAAAAATCAAGTTACTAATGTTAAGGCAGAGAGAGCAATTATGATGGCACAATGTGACTCAGACCGTGTTGTACAATTGATTGCGTCGTTTCAAAGTACTCATTATTTATATTTAGTTATGGAATATTTAAATGGCGGTGATCTGGCAACTCTTTTACATAATATGGGTACTCTTCCTGACGTTTGGGCAAGACAATATATTGCTGAAGTAATTGTTGATGTTGATGATTTACATTCAAAAGGTATTGTTCATAGAGATTTAAAACCAGATAATTTATTGATTGATCACTGGGGTCATGTGAAATTAACTGATTTTGGGTTAAGTAGAATGGGTTTGGTTAATCGTCAAATGACAATTGAAAAATATGCAGATTCAAAATTACATTCTCGTTCATTATCACAAGGAAATGGTTTAGGAAGTACACATGGAAGTTTATCAAGTAATAAAAGTGCGTCAGGTTTAGGTGTACCAGGAATGGGATCCCTTGCAGGGACTCCAACTTCTTCTCAGACTGGAAGTTTTAGCGGTCAGCCAATTCGTGCTGGTTCCTTTTCTACCACTAACAATATTGATGAACCATTTAAAAATGTTCCACCTGCAAATGCTACTTCTTCTAAATTACTGCCAGTAGAACCATTTTCTTTGAATTCTACACCACGTGAACTAGAAACTCCAATAAAAGATGGAAACTCGAAAAATTACTTTACATCTTCACCTTCTGAATTGAAAAATGAATCAGTTCCATTTTCTATGTTAGGCTTGCCACAGAATATACAGCAAGAATATAAAACTAGAGCACGTACTCTCTCATCTGCAAGTAGACTGTCAATAAACTCAATATCTTCTGAATTACAAAATACCCTGAATCCTAGCTCAAATGTTTCACTGCTCTCACCAATAAATAACAAAACTTCACAATCTATGAGTCAAAATAGTAAGTCTCAAAATTTCTTAACTAAGATTGATCCAGATTCATCAATACAGTCTATTGAAGTTCCTAAAACATACGCACTTTTTGACCCATCTGAATCTAAACCTACAAGAATGTTTGTTGGTACACCAGATTATTTAGCACCAGAAACTGTTTCAGGTAAGGGTCAAGATAAATCAAGTGATTGGTGGTCAATTGGTTGTATATTTTTTGAATTTTTGTTCGGTTATCCTCCATTTAATGAAGAAACACCTGAAAAAGTTTTCAATAATATTTTATATGGTGAAATTCAATGGCCTGTAGTAAGTCAAGAAGTTTTTGATGAATTATGTTCTCCAAGTGCAAAAGATTTAATTGAAAAATTATTAATCAAAGATCCAACAAAAAGATTAGGATCTGGGGGCTCAAAGGAAATTATGGAACATAAATATTTTGAAGGTATAAATTGGGATACTTTGTTTGACGAAGATGCTTCATTTGTACCGGAAGTCGAAGATCCTGAATCAACTGATTATTTTGATGCCAGAGGTGCAACTATGAATTCATTCCCCATTGATGACGATAATTTAAGCTCTCATGATAATTATGCAAAACCGGTAAATGAAAGAGATAATGGATATAATGGTGATCTTGAAATGGAAGTTGCCGAGGATGATTTTATTAAAGATGATGATATTGCTGTTGGAGATGAAGAAGAGGAAGAAGTGTCAGAGAATGAAGAAGAAGAAGAAGAAGAAGAGTTTCGTCCCGCAACTAATTACATGGATGATAAACGTTATAAAATGAGAAGAGATTTAACAAGTAATTCCAATTCTAGTTCATCATCAACTATTGAATCACCAAGACAAAGTTTTTCAAAGAATTCTTCATTATCATCACCAAGAGAAAGGCGTAGTTCACGATTAAATGATGCTGGTAGTAGTTCCGAATTTGGTTCATTCCAATTTAGAAATTTAATGGTTTTAGAAAAACAGAATAAGGATGCAATTAACAGGTTAAAATCTGAACATTTAGAGCATAGAAATAGCATTTCATCAATTGCATCATCTGAAGGTGGGTATGTTCCTCAATCAACCGGATCTTCAAGTTCTGGATATGGTGTTGGATCAGCACCAGCAACACCACTGACTGGTGTTTCAAGAGGTCGCACACATCAAATACCAACACCTCATAAACGTTCATCATCACCAAATCCTCAATTGATTACAGGTAATCTGAAATCACCAATCTTATCATTTATTCCATCTCCTGTCAATAAATTTGCAAATTTGAATCTTGAAACCTCTACTAGTGGAAATACCAATACCAATACCAATACCAATACCAATGTTAATAAATCAAATTCAGGTCAACTTACAAGCAAAAACTCAGTTTCTTCAAGCTCTACTGTTAATAATAGACTCAATAAGAAAGATGGTATGACAAGCCCTGCTCTTCATATTTTGACCAAATCTTTCACTCGTACAATGAGTGATTTTTCACCACCATCATCAGATAATGAAGAAAGAATCTCAATTATTTCAAAAATTTGTAAATCCAATGCATCAAGAAATAGAGTTTCATCATCATCATCTACCAAAGCTCCACATAATTTTAAAAATATGAAATCAACATTACCTACATTAACAGTTCTATTATTTGAGCCAATTCCAATTCATAGATATTCTATTACAAATGATTTAAAACAATTAGGGTGTATTGTATTTTCATGTGCAAGTGGATCTGAGTTGATTAAAATGAGTAGTGGTAATATAATTTTTGATATTATTTTCACATCAACAGAATCTCAAAGACTTAATTCATTAGATTTAGTTAAATTAATTAGAAATACAAGTTCATTAAATACTAATGCAACAATGGTTGCTTTAACATCATATTATAAAGATACACAAAATACTGGTATATATGATTATATGATTGAATATCCAATCACCAAGAAGAAATTACAAGAAGTGATTTATAGTGTTGAACAAAATGGTATAAATACTGAAGAAGCAATCGTTTCTGATACTGAATAAGTTAATCTTAATCAAATATAACATTATATAAATATAATATTAAACCTGTTGAAATAACAGGAACTAATAAATGTGTAATAATTAATTGAGATGTATCTGTAGTTTGTTCTAATAATTCATTACAAACTTTAACTAATTGAACTTTTAATGAATCAAATGAAAATTTTTCATCAACTCTTGCCTTACATCTTTCAGATATTTTAATTAATTCATCATTTGATAAACCTTTAACAAATTCAAGAATATCTTCCCATTTACTTATATTTGAAGCAACCGTAAATCCAGTAAATGCAACTTTATCATCAAAATAATTAACAATTGTCTCTAATGGACCACCAGTATTATCAGCTAATACTAATTTACCCATACGCATTGCCTCTAATGGAACAATACCAAAATGTTCATTTGAAGGAGTATATAAAAGTAAATCACATTGCTCAATCAAGGAATCCTTTACATCTGTTGGTATTGATGTTAAAAAGATAACTTTTGCGGTTTCATTTGATAATTGTTTGAAATTATTTAATTCTTTACCGTTAATTGTAATATGAGAAAGTTTTAAATCATCACATAATTTTTGTAATTCATTATGATATCGAACATTTTCATCAACTATTTTATCGTAACCTCCTGCAATTATAATAGATTGAGACTTATCATTAGTTTTAACAATATATTGAGAGAATGATTCGATGGCAAGTTGAATATTCTTTTTCCTTTCAAATCTATTGATGGATAAAAAAAATGAGTTTTCATTTAAGATATTTTTCAATGGGTATGGTGCAGTAGCATCTTTTTCTGATTGAGTACTTACTGAAACACATGGATAGACAACTTCTAAATTTTCAGACTGTATATGAGTAAAGGTTTTTCTTACAATTGATTTTGTAAAATGTGAATTAACAAGGATTTTATCAGAGTAAGATGTTGAGACTTCTTCAATCAAATCAAACAAAAATCTATATATTTTTCTAACGAGTGATCCATGAGAAGCAAGTAATTTATCAGGGAAATGACAATAGAATAATATTTTAGTATTCCATGCAAATAAATGTATTAATGGGATACAGTAAGATAATTGATCTAATATGATTATATCATATTGATAGATTTTCAATGTTAATATTAATTTAACTGTTAAATATAACTGTCTAAAGAATGCAAATATAATTTTAAATTTACCATTGATATCAGTTGGTAAGAAATCACCATAAACTGTAACATTTAATGAATTATCCTTAATTTCCTCAAAGCAATGAGTTCGATCACAATGTGAGGTATAGATTGAAACTTTATTATTAACAGATTGTAATGCCATTGCGGCATCTACAATCAATCTTTCAGCTCCTCCAATTCCTAAATCAGGATGAATAAATGCTATATTGAGGTCCCCACTCATTTGCCAGTGTTTTACTATAAAAACTACAGATAAAACGGTTGCAGATAAAAAAACGTGTCTTCAGGGTAATCAATCAACAAAAAGGCCAAACATGAATTCTATTATCTGTGAGCGACTCAGTGGAATTTTCATTATGCCATTAATGCTACTTATAAAAAGTTTTTTAGTGTTTATTCTCTTTAAATTAGCTCTCTTATACTATATATCACCATGTTGGTACCACCTGAACATTTTGCATTAGTGGAGGAAGGTATTTATAGAAGTTCTAGAGTAGATGGGATCAATATACCATTTCTTAAATCTCTTGAACTCAAATCAATTGTATGGATCAACGAGGAGAAACCTCCACGTGCAGTACGACATTATATGGAGGAAAATAATGTACAGTTACATCATATTGTGAATTCAAGTATATTACAAGAAGAAGAAGGTGGAGAAGGTGCAAATGTTAATACTATAACCAATGGTAATACTACTATTACAGCATCTACTAATAATAAAACAATCAATACATTCTCTAATAACAATGTGAAATTCCAAGAATGGATGATTTTAAGACCAAGTATTATTTCTAAGGCATTTATGATCATGCTAAACAAGGAAAATCATAATTGTTTGATAATGGATACAAGTGATGTTATAATTGGTGTTTTAAGATGTATTCTGCGATGGAGTTATAGTAGTATATTTAATGAATATAAACTATTTGCCAGAAGAATGAGTTATAAAGTTGAAATATTTCTTGAATTGATCAATGTGGAACTGATTCCTCACATAGAAGACACACAAGATGTGAAAGCTCCAATAATAGCTGAGAGGACGGAGTCCCTATCAAGTGATTCATTAACTTCAACAACAGAAAGTTCAGCCAACTCATTAGCTATCCCCATTGGTTCCTCTAATATGGGAAAATCAACTACAGAATCAATGGATTGTTTATCAATATCGACATCACCACAGGTGCCCATGAATTTATTGAAAATGGCAGAGAAGAAACATAAAGATCGTAAAAGGAACCAACTACCCAATGCACTGGATTCATTCAATAAAACAAGAGAATCTTATAAGAAAAGTTTAACATGGGCAATGTATCAACCACGTATTGATAGAACACAAGTTTTACGTGGCGGTTGTTCAGGTAATACACCACTTCCTACCACTATATCAGTTCAAATCCCTCAGGAACGACTTCTGCCCCAATGGTTTATACATTTAAGAGAAAAACTCCAGTAGCTTAATCCAATATATACAATACAGTATATATCCTATATATTTGACCTTTAGAGTAACCCTCTCATCCCTATCTAATATACATGTACCATATACCTACCATCTACAGAAAGAACCCAAATGCTGTTCATGGAAGTGCCGGAACTGATGCCCAAATTTTAGTGGAAAATTTACTATCACGAATTCCGATCTAACAGGTTCTTGTGCATGATATTGACATTGATTTTAGTGATTATCATCTAATTTAGAGAAGGACACATCATTAGTAAACGGTGTAACTATGGCAAAGAGAAAACTACAGAATGAGGAAGATGCACAACAACAGCAACAGGTGCAGATAAAACAAGCTAATCAATCATTAAGCTCAACTTCAACATTAAATAAACATGTCAAATTAGAATTGTCTCCGTCCCATTTAGTAATGAATCAACAACAATCATCATCATCATTAGATCCACTCAATTCATTACCTATTAAACCAAAGGATCCTCCAAAGATGATAATGTTACCGGAATATTTACAATCTAATAATACACAGAAAAGAAGAAGAGTTGTTAGAGCTTGTGATCGTTGCAGAAAATTGAAAATAAAATGTTCAGGTGATTTACCTTGTATTCACTGTACTGTTTATAACTATGAATGTACATATGATCAACCTAATAAATCCAAAAGAAAAGGAACTATCATTAAAAAGGAAGAAACTCACTTAAAGGATTCAAATAATCGAAGTACAACACCTACAAATAATAATCCTTCAAATAATTCTAAACCATCAATCATATTGAAATCAATAAATACACTGACAAATGAACCACCATCAGATGTTAGTAGTAATACAATGGATAGATTCAATTCATCAACAGTTTCTTTACTTGCATCTTCAAATCCTGAATTATTTTCTAAATTAACAGATCGTTTAAAATTATACGATGATATATTACATAGACTTTTACCTGAAATTAAATTAACGGATCTTAATGATAATCCAAAACCAATTAATCCAATGAAATTAATGTCTGCATTGAATAAATTAAGAGATTCTGGTAAATATGCTTCAAGACCGACAAGTAAACAAATTGCTAAAACTTATGACTCATTACCTGATATACCATTACCAGTTATTCCAATCACTAAATTACCACCTAATCAAATAACAGTTCCCCAACCTCAAAAATTACAACAATCCCAATCACAAGCACAAATACAACCTCAAATACAATCTCAGTCAACATCATCACAACAACAACAAATCAACTATCAACGACAAATTTCATTACCTAAGAGAGCCTCAACATTAAATAATTTGCATCAAGATATTGATGGCTCAATTGAATCAACAATGGGTAGAGAAATTAAAATTATTTTACCATCAAGAGAGGTTGCACTTGATTTAATTACTAAAACATGGGAAAATGCTTGTGTCCTGTTTAGATTTTATCATAGAGTTGCATTTATTGAAGATTTAAATGAATTATATGATACAGATCCAACTCAATATACTAATAAACAACAAAGATTTTTACCATTGGTTTATTCAGTTATGGCATGTGGTGCTCTGTTTTATAAAAGTGACAGAAATACAACAAATTCAAAATTTAAGAATAATAATAAAAGTAATGAAAATAATAATACTAATACTAATGCTAATAATAATGATAATGATAATAATAATAATGAATTCATTGAAGAAAAAGATTTTGATGATGAAGGCTATAAATATTTTATTGCAGCTCGTAAACTAATTGATATCACAGATACGAGGGATACTTATGGTATTCAAACAATTGTTATGTTGATTATTTTTTTACAATGTTCAGCAAGACTTTCAACATGTTATGCGTATATTGGAATTGCTCTAAGAGCAGCATTAAGAGAAGGACTGCATAGAAAATTAGGTTATCCATTCAATCCAATTGAATTAGAGATTAGAAAAAGATTATTTTGGACAATTTATAAAATGGATATTTATGTTAATACAATGTTAGGATTACCTAGAACTATTAGTTCTGATGATTTTGATCAAGATTTACCTGAGGAATTAGATGATGAAAATATAACGGTTACATGTTATAGATATGATAAACAAAATGATAGATTATCAAGTTCAGGTATTGCTAATGCACATACAAGATTAATATTTTTAATGAAAGAAGTTGTTACAAAACTTTATCCAATTAAACCAAAGAAAAGATTAAATATTCATGAAGATATTGATGATGGTGATGATAATACTACTGACAATAATAATAAGACTAAACATGAATCAATTAGAAATAATTTTGTTTATGATTTAGAACTTAAATTACAAGATTGGATGAATAGTTTACCAATTGAATTGAAACCAGGAATTGAACCGCCACAACAATATATTAAAGCCAATAGATTATTACATATATCATACTTACATGTTAAAATTATATTATATAGACCATTTATTCATTATATTTCAAGCAATTTCAAGAGTAATTCAAATAATGATTTAACATGTATTGAAAATGCTAAAAATTGTATTAATGTTGCAAGAGTTGTTGTTAAATTAGCTGAAGATATGATTGATAAAAATATGTTAAGTGGATCATATTGGTTTTCAATTTATACAATTTTTTTCTCAGTTGCATGTTTAGTTTATTATGTTCATTTTGCACCATCATTAAATAAAAATGGTAAATCAGATTTTGAATATATTGCAATTAAGAAAGATGCAGAAAGGGGTAAAAAAGTTTTGGATATTTTAAAAGATAGTAGTATGGCAGCTAGAAGAACATATAATATATTAAATGCAGTATTTGAACAACTGAATAGAAAAACTGCAAGGACTGGAAATAGCAATAAAAATAATAATAACAATAATAACAAAGCTAATAATAACAATCCTCATGTTAATAGATCAACATCTGTATCACCATCTAATACTATAAATAAATGGGATAATAAAAAAGAAGCAACTACTCCAAAGAACATTACTACCAAGGCTAATACTAAAACTCCTACGAATAAAAATAATAATATGACCACTCCTGTTAATAATACAAAGCCAAGTGAACCAATTCTTGGAATGGAGAGTGGTAAATCTATAAGTCCAGTACTTGATTCAACTAATATGAGTAATTTATATTACGGTATGAGCAATATGGATATGAATAATATAAATGCTAATAATATTAATATGCCAATGAATATGGATATTAATCATATTGATTTGAATATGAATAATACTAGTAATGTCAATAATGATAATAATATGGGTATGAATATTCCAATGAATATGAATATGGATATGGATATGGACTTGAATCTTGATTTGAATGATATTGTTGATATTAATTACAATAATAATAATAGCAATATTGAAAGTGGTAGTAAGAAGAATGAAAAGCAAAATGGATTTAATGATATTACAGAATATAAATATGTTCAAGGACCAATGGATCAATTAGATATGAAGATTTTTGGTAGATTTTTACCACCATATATGCTTAATAATGATATGAATAATAATGATGGAGAAGCTAGAGATGGTGATAATAGACAAGAGAAAAATGGAGGAGATAATTTGTTTGAACCATCACTAGGATTATTTTCGTATGTGAAAGAAGGTCAGATGAATGATGAATCAAATATGGGGGACAATAATATAACATCAGAGAAAAGTAGGAAATTTGATCAAATGAACAATAATGGTAACTGTAATGAAAACAGTAATAGTAATACTAATAACAACAATAATAATCAGAAAACTACGAGAAGTAATGCGATCCCATCAGGATTATCAACAGTTTATCAAAGTGAAACTGATAAGAATCCTATCAATATATTATCAGATGATGGAACTAATGATATCTTAAGTGGAGGTGAGACAGATAATAATGGAAATGGTAACAATATGGTTGAATGTACAACAATTGAATTACCTAGTAGATTTACAAGTTCTGAAGGTATTGGTATGTTAGATGAACTGCTATTTGGTAGTGCATGGGATGAGGAAGCTAACAAATGATGTTAGTCATGTGATGTGCCGCATTTTATTATAAATGGACTCTTTTGTCATTCCCCCTAACGGGGAAACTGACGCTTAAAACGTTGGGTTTGGTAGTTTCAATTTCCCTACAGGAAATTTTGACCCCTACTTATTACTACATATCTACTAACAAGCTATAATAACAAATGTCATTACAATGCATAGTAAACCTTTGAGTCTGTAAACCGTAAAGAACTTATTAAATTGTAGACTCTGAAGAATAATTTCTAACATGAAAAATTAAGGTACATGAATTTTAAATATCCGTTTACGTAATCAATACATCTCTAACTATTTAAAGTGTATTAAAATCAGCGTTAATTTTAAGCACTACACTCTCTTGTCTTTTTTGAACTAAGCATTAATGATACAATAAGAAAGAGCAAAATTTTCTCTACAAAATATCAAATATTCCATCTCCAATTTTGTTTCCAAAAAAAGTTATCACCATTTTATTATTTTTTACAAAAAAAAAGAGCAAAATGTGAATACATTAAACAATAACATTTTTTTTGAAAGAACATTTTCGACCATAATTTACATTGAATAATAGTTTAGAAACAAATGTACAATATGAAACACTAATCATATAAATTAACTGACAAAAAGTAACAAAATTTCAGTTCCAAAAGTACCTAAAAAAAAGTGCCAAAAATCATTGAAAAATGGAAATTTAATGTACTTTACTCTTTTTTGACAAGCTAATAGTAGTATCACTAGAAAGAAATTAATACAATTTACACATTGGATTTTTCAAAAGTATACCTGGGAGGGTGTTTGAAAGAGCTAGACCCTGTTGAAAGTGATCAAAAAAGGACAAAATGCCAAAAAACTAAAAGGGTCTCTCAAGGACTCCTCCCTCAAGTAAATTACTAAGTAAACTTCAGATAACTACAAATAGAATGATCTATTGAGCGTGTTTCAAAGACTCATAAAGAAAAAGATATGAACTTTTGAAAAATCGAAAAAATCAACTTCAAAGGGCTATAACCCGATAACTAGAGGTCAGATAAGAAAAAGAGCTACATTTGTTAGTGCGGAAAGTCCTAAAGATGTTATATTCAGGAAATAAAAAAAATCGCCTTTGACATTGATTATTTATTGAAGAGGGTTGGAGATAGGCATTACCATAATAGGAAATCTTAGCGCCTAAATAATTTCTATTATGTAATATAATAATAGAATTTCCACTATTATAATATCTTATTGTTTGTATGTTGATATATAATAGGTGTCAGTTTGATTGTTTGATTGTTTGTTTGATTGTTTGTTGCTAATAGATAATGCCTTAGGGGCTATTTGTAATAATTATAGAATTTATTTAATAACTAATTTTAATTACTGATATTAATATTCGGAGAGGCAGAAAACCAGGGCTACAATGTCCTTATATTGGAGTATGATTACATAAGTATATAAGTTAATTAACACACTTATATTAATATTAAATAATATTAATAAGACATTAAGAGAACAATAGAATCTATTGTTTAATAGAAGAGAAGCTTTGAAACTTTTACCAATGGAAAAAATTTATTCCTTATACACATCATTATCCTCTTTTCAAACATTAATGAAATATATATATAATATAATATATACATATGCTGTCTTCTTTATAATCTGTATATAATAATCTACTGCTCTGTAGATGTATCTATATCTATAGATTAATACACTCACACCCCACTTATTAACTAAACACCCTATATCATAAATCTCTTTACAAAGCGTTATTTGACCGTGCCCAGTTCTTTAGTGATTCCGGGTTCATTTTATGGCTATATAATAGCTAAATAGCTTAATCTACGATTGATAATAATAACTAAAGTTAACACATCAATTGTAATTTATATCCATCAATATTAGTTTATCCATCTCAGATTGTGAAAACTATTGTAACCATTAAATTTACTTTTAAACTTTTACACCATCCATCATCGTCAAATTGTTTTAAGTTTCTTTTTCTAACATTTATCAATTGCTTCTCTACTATATTTCCTTTCTTTCTTTTTCTCTTCTTTTTCATCGTATTTTAAACGATTCTTAGCTTATTGTTATTATCATTAAATTTTATAATTATTTCAAATAATTTCATTACTACTGATAATTATAATCAAAATCATAATATAATACAATATATTATAATATCATATAATATATTACAATCACACAGTCACCTCATCCCATATATACTTATATTTCATCTCTCTGTATACCTGAAAAAAAGATTTTTTATGTTATTACCTTGATATAAATATAATGTTGAACCCACAGTTACTCACAAAACCTGAACAGAATTCAAATAATTCTTCAGATAAAGATTCAATCTACAATACGAATAATAATAATAATAATAATAATAATAATAATAATAATAATGATAATGACTCAAGTAATAATATCACTAATAATAATAATGACAATATTGATACTTTAATATCTGATAACGATAATTCAAATGATTCACATCATATTTTTACTCATCATAAAAGTAATATCAATATACCTAAAAATCATGAAATAAAGAGCGATCATATAAGATTAATAACTGATAGTAACTTTGCCGTTAATTCATCTAACACTATTGATAATAGTAATAATAATAATAATAATAATAATAATAATAATAATAATAATAATAATAATAATAATAATAATAATAATAATAATAATAATAATAATAATAATAATAATAATAATGATAATGATAATAATAATACTAAAATAAACACATCTGACAAAATGGCTTTAAACAATAATCGAGATATCATATCTAACTCAAGCAATACAGATTCAAATAAAATTAAAAATCATATTAATCCTGATAATAACAACTCAAAGCTAACTAATTCCAATAATGGTAAACACAATAATAATAATAATAATATTCATAAACAAAATACTAATAGCAGTATAAGTACTAGTTCCACAGTAAATATTTCAAATACAACAAATAATAGCACAAGATTATCAAATTCAACTCAAGTATTTGCATATCCACCACCACCATCCCATCTGTATAATCAAATTAATAATTCAATACCTCTCACAAATCAAAATAATCAAATGATTTATTCTTATACAAATAATCAACCTTTTACAAGACTTAATTCAATTTTTGAAGATCCAAATAATCAATTCGTAAGTCGAAGGAATTCAGTTTTACCATTATCTGATATATCTTCAATGCCTAATACCCCCCAAGATTTAAATCTTTACATGACATCTACTGCTTCAAATAATAATAATAGGAGTAATAGTAATAATAACAATAATAATAATACCAATGCAAATACCAATAAAAACACAAACTCAGATAATAATAACAATAATAATAATTCAAACACAAATACCAACAATATCCCATTACCTCTACCAAACGCAACTTCAGGATTAAACTCAGAATCAAATTTTGTATCCAATTCCAATTCACATACAAATTCAATCCCAAATTCAGTTTCAAATCCTAATACAACAACAAATTCCAATGGTTCATTTTCACTTGTATTGAATAACTCTTCATCATTACCGAGATTTTCATTTGATCAAACCAATCCGAATAGTATGAATAATAGTAACAATAACAACAATGCGTACTCGGATTTAATAAATTATCAAGATTTACCAAAAGATTATTTTGCAATTCCATTAAATCATAATTCCTTATCTGCATCTAACCGAGGTAGTTTAAGTAACTTTGGATTTTCTCAACCTTTTACATCAGAAAAATTCTTAAATTCAAGTTCTAATGATCATCTGATTTCAAGTAGAAGATTAAGTGAACAATTAGATCCATTTGTTGCACAAATTAACTTAAAATCTCATAGGTCTAAAATTCCATCAAATTTAAATTCTAATTTAAATTTAAGTTCAACTACGAGTACAAATCCAAGTACAAGTACAAATACAAATTCTAATCTTAATAAGAGCTCAATTACAAGTACTAGTAATTCTTCGTTAAATATCAATAAGAATTCAATTATTTCAAATCCATCATTGGATATTTTAGGTAATCAAACTAATGATTCAAGACGAAATAGTTTTTTCTTTAAAAGATTCCCATCAGTTGCTTATTTCCCTAATGATTATACTGCAGGTGAAATTGATACATTCTTGAAAAAAGATAGCACTAATGAATTACTTGATCCACTACAAATAATATCCAATCAACAACAACAGCAACAACAATCAGGATCACATAGTATATCAAATGAATTTAAAAATCCAACAGGTAGACCAAAATCAAGAAATAGTTCAATATTTCAGCTACCATTAGGAATGGGATCAAGAAATAGTAGTAATTCATTAAATCAATTTTTTTTCCCATATAATAATGAAATTGATCCAAAGCAAAGTATACCACCTGAAACTTTATCACAACAAGTACCACAAATAATTTATACAGATAATAATAATATTGCAACAATGAATAATCTGAAACAATCATATTCATTGACATTACAACATCAAGCATATCCTTATTTATTTATGCAACAACAACAACAATATCAACAATATCAACAACAGCAATCATTACAATATCAATTATTACAACAACAACAGCATTATATGATTCAACAACAACAACAACAGCAGCAACAACAACAGTTACAACAGCAACAAATGCAGCAACAGAAGCAACAGCAACAGCAACCACAAAATATTAAAGCAAGTTCTGTAAGGATAACTACACCAATTATCGAAGTTGGAACTCCTGTTGAAGATATATACAATACTAAAATGTTGGAAGTTGATGATAAAAAAGATGGTGATGTTGAAGATAGTGCTAAGATTGAAGAAACTGAAACAACACCAATTATTAAAAAACGTAAACGTAATAACAAGACAAAATCTTTTAAAGATAAAGAACTAACCAAATTTGATAAACGAAGAAAGAAGGATAAGAAGAAATCATCAGATACTATTGATGATAATGATAGTAATGATAAAAAGAAGAAGATTGAAAAAAATATACCAACAATGAATGAAATTGAGGCAATTGCTAATTTACCAGAAACATTAAAACGTGATGATGGTAGACCATTAGTTGGAGCAACAAAAGTTGATCAACTTATGTTAATTATTCAAGCTAGAAAAAATGGTGTTTGCGGAAACATTGATGAAGATGAAAATAATATTAATAATAATATTAATACGAAAAACAATGAAAAAAATTATGATACCAATGATTCAAATAATGATAGAAGTAATACCAGTGATAATAATAAAAATAGTAAAGATAATTCCAATAACAGTGAAGAAATTGGTGCACGTATAAGTAATAAAATATTACCAAATCCTGTTGAATTAATTGGAGGAGTTGAAAAAACATCAATTAAAAGAGCTAAAAATTATGAATGTAATTTTTGTCATAAGAAATTTACACAAACGACACATTTAGATGTTCATCTTAGATCACATATGGGAGTTAAACCATATAAATGTGAATATTGTAATAAAAGGTTTACACAAGGTGGTAATTTAAGAACACATATGAGATTACATACAGGAGAGAAACCATTCAAATGTGAGATTTGTGAGAAAAGTTTTAGTAGGAAAGGTAATTTACAGGCACATTATTCAACACATGAAAATTTTAAACCATTTATTTGTAAATTTGAAGGTTGTAATAAAGGTTTTACCCAATTAGGTAATTTAAAGGCACATCAAAATAGATTTCATCTTAATACAATTAATATGCTATTTAGTAAACTTGCACAAATGGGTGAAAATAATCAATCAATTGATGATTTACCAGAGAATGAGAGAGAACTGTTAAATTACTTTTCTGATTTATATAAAAACTTGAATAAAGGTATAAGAGGTCGTGGTAAGAAGAAATGATAATATATATAAGAAGACACTGTATAGTAATGAAAATTCCGGTATTTATAAATCTAAATTTGCGAGGATAAAATTTATTTTATTTTGGCATTGAATTAAAAAATTTAACATGAATTATTTTAATTGATCTTCTTATGAGTTATATAGACAAAAAATAAAACATACATACAGAATGGCTGATACAGAGAGCAAACCAGTTATTGCACCAACCAATGATATTGAAATGAATGATGTAAGTAATGAAGTGAATACTGAAGAGAATTTAGAATTGGCAGTTGATACAAGTAAAATTCAATTATTACCAGGAGCAACAAGCGATGGATTTGCAGCATCATTTCAAATAATTGATGAAGATCATACATTAGGTAATGCATTACGATACATGATTATGAAAAATGAAGATGTGGAATTTTGTGGTTATTCAATTCCACATCCAAGTGAAAATAAATTAAATATTAGAATTCAAACTTATGGTAAAATGACAGCCGTTGAAGCATTTCATAAAGGTTTAGATGATTTAAGTAATTTATGTTCTCATGTTGAAGAAGTTTTCAGTACAAAAGTTGCAAATAAGGATTACAGTACGGAAGAACCATAAATTTAGTGTATTAATAGTTACTAATCTATTAAACTATTTAATAATTAATATTCTCTAGAATAAACTATAATCTTTGTAGATAATTAATTACTGTACTCTATACTACAATCAATATAACAATTAAGTTAATAAAATGATACAATATATATACGATCCAATGTAGTATCACTAAGGATATATACCATACTAAAACTTACGTAATATTTTTTTTTTCTCATAATTAAGGCTTGAATTTGAAAAAAAGAGAAAATTTTTTTATCTTTAACAATTGAGAAAAAATTTTTCTTCATTTATAAAAGAAAGGTTATCCCCTGCTTTTTTTTTTCTTTTCTAAAAAGGTTATACTATATTTTTTCTATTTTCCCATTTAAACAAATCGAATTATATTAACAATGGGTTACGAAAACGATAACAGAGGCTCTTACAGATCATACGGTGGTGGCGATAGAAATAGATTTGGTAGAGATGATAGAAATGGTGGTTATAATAATGGTGGTGGTTTCAATAGAGGTGGTAGAGGTTCATTTAGTAGAGAAGATAGAGAATTAGGTGATAATTTACAAAAGCAAGATTGGAATAATATTTCATTACCAACATTTGAAAAAAATTTTTATAAGGAAAATCCAAATGTTACAGCTAGAAGTGAAAAGGAAATTGAAGAATTTAGAAACGCCAATGAAATGACAATTCAAGGTCATGATATTCCAAGACCCATTACAAGTTTTACTGAAGCTGGTTTTCCAGATTATGTTTTAAAGGAAGTGTTAGCTGAAGGTTTTGAAAAACCAACTGGTATTCAATGTCAAGGTTGGCCAATGGCCTTATCAGGTAGAAATATGGTTGGTATTGCAGCAACTGGTTCAGGTAAAACTTTATCATATTGTTTACCTGCAATTGTTCATATTAATGCACAACCTTTATTAAAACCTGGTGATGGTCCAATTGTTTTAGTTTTAGCTCCTACAAGAGAATTAGCAGTTCAAATTCAACAAGAATGTTCTAAATTTGGTAAAACTTCAAGAATCAGAAATACTTGTGTCTATGGTGGTGTTCCAAAGGGTCAACAAATTAGAGATTTATCAAGAGGTGTTGAAATTTGTATTGCCACTCCTGGTAGATTATTAGATATGTTAGAAAGTGGTAAAACTAATTTAAGAAGAGTTACTTATTTAGTTTTAGATGAAGCTGATAGAATGTTAGATATGGGTTTTGAACCTCAAATTAGAAAAATTGTTGATCAAATTAGACCCGATAGACAAACTTTAATGTGGTCAGCAACTTGGCCAAAATCTGTTCAAGGTTTAGTTAGAGATTATCTCAATGATTATATTCAAGTTAATGTTGGTTCATTAGAATTAAGTGCTTCACATAATATTAAACAAGTTGTTGAAGTTACAACTGATTTTGAAAAAAGAGATAAAATTGCTAAATATATTGAAGATGAAATGAAAACTGAAGATGCAAAAATTATTATCTTTGCTTCAACAAAGAGAAATTGTGATGAATTAACAAGTTATCTAAGAAGTGAAGGTTGGCCTGCATTAGCAATTCATGGTGATAAAGAACAAAGAGAAAGAGATTGGGTTTTATCTGAATTTAAATCAGGCAAATCTCCAATTATGTGTGCAACTGATGTTGCTGCAAGAGGTATTGGTATGTATTAAACAAAACTACAATTTGGGAATATGATTTTTTTATTTTACTACTACTAACAGATTATAATGATGAATATTGAAATATATTCAAAGAGTGGTCTTTGAAGATTTTTTTTGATGTTCATCATTCCAATAGAAGGATAAATTATTACAGGCTTAGTTTTTAGAGTTGGATCAGATAATAGACAAACAAGAATGAAATAAGAAATATGAATAAGAAATAAGAATATACTC
>JAKTQW010000006.1:0-113717 GCA_030579415.1 Pichia eremophila | reverse complement strand
ATAGAAATGTTTTTATTCTTTTTTTTTTTTTTTTTTTTTTTTTTTTTGAAAAAATATTTTTTTTTTTTTTCCAAAGAAGTGGAACTAGTTAAATTAACAAATAGTAAACGAATATGAGGTTCGTTGAAAAAAAAGGTTTAATTAGTATCAATAAGAAAATATTAGTTTATCAAATAATAATTTTAAAAAAGGTATTATATTGCATTCAAATTGGGGGTCGCCTGAGGGAATGAATCTTTTATAAGTTTTGCAATATCTTACGTATAATAAAATTATTTTAAATTAACTAATATAATTAATTTGGAAAAAAATGAAGGAAAATTTATTTTAGAGAAGTAATTTTAATTGATCTCTTTAAAAAATAAGCCCGTAAAAAACTGTAGAAGAGTAAATTGTAAAATTGAAGATAAGAAACAAAATACTAACATTAAAAAATTTAATTAATTATTTTTATTATAGATGTTAAGGGTGTTACATGTGTTATTAATTTTGATATGCCAAGTAATATTGAAGATTATGTTCATAGAATTGGTAGAACTGGTAGAGCAGGTGCAAAGGGTACAGCAATTACACTTTTCACAAGAGATAATGCAAATCAAGCTCATGATTTAATTGTTATTTTAAGTGAAGCAAAACAAGAAGTTTCACCAGAATTACAAGCATTAGATAAGAGACAATGGGGTAATAGAGGTGGTAATGGTAGAGGTGGTAGAGGTGGTAGAGGTAGATATGGTGGTGGTAGAGGTGGTAGAGGTAGATTTGGTGGTAATGGTGGTGGTAATAGAAGTAGTGGTAGTAATAATGCTCCATTAGGTAACAGAAGATATTAGATTTTTACTATATTAATTATATATTATTCAGTTTTTTATTTACATAGATATATAATATATATAACACATTCATTACATTGCTATTTAATTATTATTTTTTTTGAAATTTAAGTCTTGGGAAAATATAAGAATAATAATCTTTATATTCCATTAATTGTAATGTATCAAATGGATTATTTTGTGACCAAAATAATAAAGTTTTTGAATTAACACCATCTTTAATCCAAATTTTTGATAATTTTTCATTAAATAATTTAACATTTGAATTAACTAAAGTATTTGGATGAACTTTAGTTTCTGAAATTGAATCACTTTTAGAATTTATAATATCAGATATTCTTTTTGTTAATTCATTATTTTTTAAATTATTTAAATCACCAGAAAATTTATCTTCAATTAATTTATTATATTGATTGATTAAATCACAATTAAGATATTGATCAGCTAAAATTTCATTAACTTCTAATGAATAAACCATTTGCCAATACTGTTTATTTGTCATTGGCATAAAATTTTTTGGACCAAACCAATAATTACCCTTATTTGGTTTACCATTATTATCAGGGTTTAAAGCAGATAATTCTCTAGCTAATTGAATTTCAATATATAAAGGATTTGATAATGGATCATTATAAAATGAAATTTCTCTAATACCTGTAATTAATAATGCATTACCAGCTAAAAAACTTGTACCTCTACTGAAAATTCTATTTAATTTACCTGTAGTTGATGGAAATCTACGAAATGTTGCACCAATTAATATTATACCAAGTGAAACTTGTAATCTTGCCATTATAGTTCTTGGTAGTAAAGCATCATGAGCTGGAGCTAATGCACCCCAAATAAATAGATTTGGTGATGAGTATCGGAAATTATATTTTAGTATACGTTCAAAGTATGTATCATTAGGATCATCAATTTTACGAAATGTTAACTTTGTATCGTCGTTTAATTCAACCATGTTGTGTAATTGTGGAGTATTTGGGAAAAGAAAAGTGTAGTAAATAGGTATATATATAGGATTATCGGATAAAAAATCATGATGAGTGATGGTTTTTATGTTGAGAAAAAAACTAGGAATTTTTTATATTTATTTATTATTTGAATATAATATATATATTTCGTTATTTTATTGATTAAAAAGAGATAAAGTTATAAAGTATAATATTATAAGAGTATCATATTATAGAAAGTTAATTAATTGATCATATTCATCATTATTATTATTGTTATATAGTAAAAAACTTAATAGTTAAACCTATTTTGAGGTATCTAAGACATATCTACCTAAAATTTTACCTTGAGCCATAAGGTCAAAGACATGAGGTAATTCAGATAAACCAACAACTTTGAAAGGAGATGAAACTAAACCTCTTGTATAGAAATCTAAAGCTTCAGCAGTATCTTCTCTATTACCAACATAAGAACCTTTAATTTCAATTGATTTAACAACTGCTTCAAAGACACCAGTTTTAACTTGAGCACCAGCTGGTAAACCAACAAGGACAACTTTACCTAAAACTCTTGCATATTGACAAGATTGAGAAATTGCAGCTTCAGAGACAGAAACATTAATAACACCATGAGCACCACCATCAGTTGCTTCAATAATTTCTTTAACAATATCTTTAGATTTTGTAAAATCAACAAAATATTCTGCACCTAAAGATTTACAAAGTTCATTTTTATCATCACCACCATCAATTGCTAAAACTCTTAAACCCATTGCCTTTGCATATTGAATTGCTAATGAACCTAATCCACCACCAGCACCTGAAATTGCAACCCATTGACCTGCTCTTAAATCAGCAGTTTTTAACGCTTTATAAACAGTAACACCTGCACATAAAATTGGTGCAACACCAGCTAAATCTGCATCTTTTGGAATATGAGCAGCTTGAATTGCATCAGCAGTTGCATATTGTTGGAAAGAACCATCATGAGTATAACCGGATAAATCAGCTTTAGCACAATTTGGTTCAGCACCTTGCATACAAAATTCACAACCCATACAAGAACCATTTAACCATTTAATACCTGCATAATCACCAATTTCAAATGAGGTAACATTGTCACCCTTTGCAACAACGATACCTGCACCTTCATGACCACCAACTAAAGGTAATTTAGTTGCTAAAGGCCAATCACCTTTCCAAGCATGTAAATCAGTATGACAAACACCTGAATATAAAACTTTAACTAAAATTTCAGTTGGTTTTGGAGTTGGAACAGGAATTTCCTTATATTCAATTGGACCATTATTTTCATAAAAGATACAAGCGTGTTGAGTTTTTGGAATTTCAAAAGTTTGTGACATAATTAATTAAATATCAATTTGTTTTTATCTACAAGAAAAAAATAAAAAAATGTAATAAGGATTAAGAAGAAAAAAGTCAAGAAGTATACTTACAAAAATTTTGAAAATGTAGGAATTACAGTTCTTTTTATAGACATAATAAGCTTAAGTTAAAGATAATTAAAATTTAAGTTAAAAGTTACTATAAAATGATGTAAAATGATGTAAAATAATACTATTAATGATAAAGTCTATGTGTGACAGTTGAATTGTCACTTTGAATTGAGTTGAATTTAATTGATTTTACGTGGTGTTATCGGATGATGGGCAAAAAGTGCCATAACGGGTTTAACTGGTCCGCTATTAAATGATTTTAATTTCTGTAGGGGGTTTACAATTTTTAAATGAGGGGGTGTTTATTATTTTAACAATATAATATTAATAATTAATAATATTAATTTATCACCCCATGCATCTCCGGGGTGCGGATTCCGAAATATAAATATAAGGATAAATCTGCTTAGCTAATGTTTAAGAAATGATATAAGTACATCATTCTCCTTCTGTAATAATGGATGTGATGCAACTGCAGCTAAGAAAATCTCTAATCCCACACGTCGATCGTCTATGAAATTACTATTGAACCTTTTATTATAGTTAAACATTGTACTAGGTGGTGGTAACTTTGGTAATGATATCTGTGGATGTCTATCAGATAATTGTTGTCTTAATTTAACAAAATCTGAATATCTTTTCCTAGTGGTTAATGTATGTGGAGTATTTCCATTATTATTATTTATATTCCCTTTACCAATAAATGCTGGTATATTAGTACGTGTTGTTATCGCATAATCAGTATATTGTGGTGGTTGTCCATGTGTTATTGGATTCGTAACCTCAATTTCTAATAAATCTTCTGGTGCTGTATATATAGGTCCTCTAGCTGTTGTAGATGGTGTAAATGATTCAAATGGATGTGGCATATTCTATAGTATATATAATATATGATTATCTTTCTTTAATATACAAAAGGCTGGTTCTGCCATCGGGTTATTATTATAAGATTTATATATTAAAGATTTTTTCTTATTTAAAAGAAGAAATAATAGATAAACATTACGTAATCATCATTTTATAAAATAAGGTGGCTCAACTTTTTTCATTTTCTATTCCAATTTCCATATATAACATTATATTCTGTTCTGCTTAACACTAAACATTTATTATATCCTGTTTCTCTCAAAAACATCCTTAATTTCTATAAATGCTGAGTAAATCACCAATTGTAACTTTTATTCCTTTCAGCTTTCTTTTTTTTTTCTCTTCAAATAAAAACTCTTTCTTAATTATAAATGCAATTACTTAAACACTCATTAACATTTCTTCTTTTCTTATCATTTATAAATGCATTATTCATCAATTCAACAATAATTTTATCAAATTCAATATCTGATGATGTTTTTAATTCAATGTACAAAGCTGCAAAATATGCTGCTATATCTTATTCTACCAAAAAAGATTCAATTTCATTAGGTGAATTAAAAAATGCATGTGCTTGTAAATTATGTAAAGATTCAGAATATGGTATTCAAGTTAAAAAAATTTATCACGGGAAAGTTGCAGGTGTTTTATTTCAAGATAATATTTCAAATGAAATTATTTTAAGTTTAAAAGGTACAACTTCAAATGAAGAATGGTCATTGAATTTAACATTTTTTCCCATTCCTTATCACTCTTTAAATGAAAGAAAGAAAGGGTGGAAGAAATGGTATAAGTATAATAAGTCTTGTAAAGGCTGTACAGTTCATAAAGGTTTCTACGATGCCACCAAAGAAATCTACGAAAATATGTTTAATGACTTACTCAGCTTATCCAATGATTATCCAGATTACAGAATCATAATTACCGGACATTCATTAGGTGGTGCTATTGCTCCATTACTTGCAAATGAATGTTTACTATTAGGTATAAATCCAACAGTTATTACTTTTGGTGCACCTAAAATTGGTAATACTTTCTTCGCATCGTGGATGGATGGTATCTGGAATACTAATAATAATTATAAAAATTTAGACAATAGTTATCATTCAACTGATACTCCATCTTATTTTAGAGTTTCTCACAAGGGAGATTATGTTCCATTATTACCTACTAGACAAATGAGTTATAAGCATTGCGGTATTGATGTTTATTTCGATAAAAACGGTTTACCAATGCATAATTCACAAATCAGGTTAAGAAAATCTCCAGAAAATGTGATGAATTTTGAGGATTTCAATGATCAAGATTATGATGACTATGATGATATTATCAATAGTGGTTCACAATTGGATAAATTGAAGGAAAGTCATAGATTGTATTTTTTAAAAATGAACCAGTGCAAGTATAAAGATGTATAGCCCCTTCCCCTACTTTTCTAACTTACTTTATAAATAATTAATTCAATTTCAACTTTATTTCTGTAATATGGCTACCATTTTTTGATAAGTGTTATATATTGTGTAAGTATAGAAGATAAGAGTGTATGATAAATAGAAAGTTCTTCACTAAAATCTCAATTCCTTTACATGTTCTTCAAATATACAGAATACTTTTATTTTCATTAAAAAGCACCTCTTAAACACTTTCCTTACTCAACTGCACAGTAGAGAACGGTATTTTAACACTGGAATCCGATATGTCGATAATAATTACAATAAGAAATGGAAAAAATGTTTTTTCGCTGTTTTCGGAATTTAAAAATTTCTTCAATTTCAAGTGTAGTAAGTCACTGATTGATTATTAAATCACCATTAATTTATCAACAAATTTCATTTAATACAATGGATATTAGAGAAGAAGAACGACATATTGACGAAGTAGTGAATGGAGTAGATGGGGTAGATGGAGTAGATGTTGATGTAGGTGTTGATGTTGACGTTGACGTTGACGTTAATGAAAATGGTATAGATCAAATAGATCATCTGAGAGAAGATTTAAGAAATACTATTGAAAATGACAATGATAGTGATAATGATAATGTTCTTAATGATGCAGTTGAAACACTGGGTAATGATGAAGATGTTGATCTTGTGGGGGATATAGTGGTAGATGAAGAAGAAGAAGAAGACGAAGATGATGATGATGATGATGACGAAGAAGATGAAGAAGAGGAGGAAGATGAAGAAGAGGAAGAGGAAGAAGATATTGATGATGATAACGAAACTCCATCAGGTGCATTTGCTAATGTTGGACAAGGATTAGTTGGTAAATATAAAAATATGATGATGCAATATTGGCAAAATACTATTGATGCAATAGAGAGGGATGATCATGATTTTAAAAATCATCATTTACCATTAGCTAGAATTAAAAAGGTTATGAAAACTGATGATGAAGTTAAAATGATATCAGCTGAAGCACCAATTTTATTTGCGAAAGGTTGTGATATTTTCATTACTGAACTTACAATGAGAGCTTGGATTCATGCTGAGGAAAATAAACGACGTACATTACAAAAATCGGATATTGCAGCTGCATTACAAAAATCTGATATGTTTGATTTCTTAATCGATATTGTACCAAGAGAGGAAGATACAAGTAGTCGTAAAAAACCAGCTGAAGAATTTTATTATGATCAAGAAGATAATAATGAATATTATAATGTTATATAGGGGAGATAAAAGAAATGAAAGATTTTAATTTTTATGTGTATTTTTATTATATAACTATTCAAGTTCTGCAACAAGTTCAATTTCAACTTTGAAAGCTGGTGAAGTCATTGCAGCAACAACACAAGATCTTGATGGTTTAGTTATGAAATACTTACTATAAACACCATTAACTAGTGGAACGTAAGACGCGTCGCTAACAAAGACTAAAGCTTTAACAACACTGTTTAAAGAACTGCCAGCAGCCTTTAAAACAATTTCTAAATTCTTAATAGAAATTTCAGTTTGTTCTTCAACACTTTCAGGAATTGTACCATCAGCTGCCATACCAACAGATCCTGAAGTGTAAATTAAACCTGATTTTGTAATTGTTGCAGCATCTAAAATCTTTGATGCAACTGGTAATCCGCAATCTTCCCATGAAATAACTTTAACCATTTTTCTATTAGTATACTATATGTATATCAAACAAACTGCTCAATTAATGAACCAGCAATCATAATTAGAAAACAGTATAAAAGAACAACCTCTCTTTTATATACCTACATCTCTCAGCATTGCCGCAGTTTGCGGGTTTAACCGCTTCAAGAATGCTTATCGCTAATTTTCACCATAATAATTATTCTTATCGTTTGTTTCACCCAATGAGGCATCTCTTCCGAATATTATATACCCTACTGGATGGGGTTTTAGTTGGTTGTTAGTTATTATGTTCTTTTCACACTTATAGCTAGTTTATATGCTCTTTAAACCTATGTTATTACTATACTCTATTACTATACAACACTATTATTAAAACAATAACCAATAATACCCCAAGCCACAGTATGTAATAGGGCCAATCAAAGGTAAGATAACTGTCAGCATACCCAATTCGAGCATGTTTTCTCATGTTTGAAAAATTCACTTAAATTTTATATTTAATTCCGTAAAAACCACTTAATTATTATAAATTATTTACTCTTACATCTTTAACCATCCATTTTCTTTTAAATAACAAGACAATAAACGAAATAGCAATGACCTTAATTGAAATATCAAGTAAAGACCAATTCTCAGAATTAACCTCAGTTAAAGATAAATTAATTGCTTTATATTTCCATACTCCATGGGCATCACCTTGTATTCAAATGAATAAAGTTATTGATACTTTATCTTCATCTGCGGAATATAATTTAATCTCTTTTCTAACAATTAATGCTGATACATTCCCTGAAATATCTGATTTATTTGATATAACTGCAGTTCCTTATTTTGTTCTTATTCAAAATGGTACAATCTTAAAGGAATTAACAGGTGCTGATCCAAAGGAATTTGTTACCGCTTTAGATCAATTTAAATCATCTACATCTCTATCACCAGTATTTTCAAATGATAATTCAAATACTAATTCAAATTTAAATGCAAATCAAAATACAACTGCTATTCATGAAGAATCTAATGAATCTCCTGAACAATTAAATGCAAGATTAGAGAAATTAACAACTGCTGCTCCAATAATGTTATTTATGAAAGGTACTCCATCTGCTCCTCAATGTGGGTTTTCAAGACAAATGATTGCAATCTTAAGAGAACATCAAGTACGATTTGGATTCTTTGATATACTTAAGGATGATTCGGTAAGACAAGGTTTAAAAGCTTTCAGTGATTGGCCAACTTTTCCTCAATTATACATTAATGGTGTTTTCCAAGGTGGTTTAGATATTATTAAGGAAAACTTGAGTGATGATGATCAATTCTTTGAACATGCTCTTCAAGAATCCGCTAATTAATTAATTCTTTATAATAAATTTTTAAATAATAAATAATAAACAAGCTTTTATATTTACACACGTTTATGTTTGATTATTAAACATTTCTAATACAGCCGAATCATCACTAAATTCATCATCCTCGTCATTGTTATTTTCAATATGATCAGTTTCACTGCATTCATCATCAGAATTCTCAATCGGATCAGAGTCTATTTCATACCCTTCATCATCATATTCCTCTTCAACCACCAGTGAACCATAGTAAGCATCTTGTAGCAATTTCAGATCTTTAATGCCTCCTACTGGAACCTCTTCAACAGCATCAGCAATCTCATCAACTAATTTATCACTAACAACAATTGTGTTATTAATCTCTCCTCCAACTCTTTCAATTTTACCAACTTTCATATTCCCAACTTTATTATAAATCCTCATACGTAGCTTAAAACTATTCATTATAATTGAGACATAATATCCATCAATTAAATTAACAACACTATCACTACAAAATATCCCCCTTGAATGATAAATCTTTTGAAACTCTTGTATATCTCTAATTGTTTTACTCCTTCTACTATTTAACTTCTTATCTCTTGAAAAATTCATTTTCCTTGAATATTTTTCACTATCACCTTTACCTTTCATTTTATCAAACGCATTTCGTAACCCATAACAATCATAAAATGCAATATTTTTCATTATATCTCCCTTTCCCTTACCCATTTTAACCAAATTATCACTTAAACTCATCATATCCATCATTTCATTTAATTGCTCACAAATAGGTGGATTTAAATGTTGATAATTTTCAAGAACACTTAAATTAAATCCATTAACATCACTCATAATTTCACTACTTATTGTATCTGCACTAACAACATATTTACTCACCTGGGTTGTATTTAATAATTTAACATTATGTCGTTTTTGGAAATTAATCCATTCTTCCTCTTCATGTTTTGTCCCATATATTACTTTACCAATTGAATGAAAAATATCCAAAACTCCACCTTTACCTTTAATATCGCCACCTTTACCACATCCATTTTTACCATATTGAAACTTATACCAAAACTCAAAAGTATTGATTGCATTTCTTAAATCGCCCAATTTACTAATCTCAGTTATTTTATCATTAACAAAACTATCTCTTTTTATCCTTCGTAATTGTGTTATTCGTATTATTGCATTTTTTATAAAACTCACAGCAACTTTGTTAAACATAATTCTCTTCATTCCATTATCTATATATTTCATAATCTCATATCCAAGTACGGTTTCTACTTTAAATGTATTTTCTAATGTAAACCCGCCATTCCAATTACTATCATCATTTGCAATGTCATATTCACTTATGCATAATATTAATGGTGGTAATCTATATTTTGAATCAGTATTTAACCAGTCTAAGATGGATTTTCGGAAATAAGAAAGCGTTTCTTTATGAAATAAGTTTGGCAATTCCTCAACTATAATACACTTCTCATTAATACCAGTTAGTAATTTACATTGACTCAAAAATTCACCAAAATAACGTACAGTGGAGTTACCTAACCTCGATTCCTTTAAAATATTGAATTCAACAATAGAGTCATTCTTTTGTTCATAAATTTTATCACTAATTTCATTACTCATTGTCATTCGTCGTATAGCATTTAATCTTGTTTCCATTATTAATTTAGCAAGTATTTTAACACTTGTACTTTTTCCACTTCCACTAGGTCCGGAAACTACCAATATCCTTGTTCCATCACATTTATTTATCAAATTTTGCATTTCAGTCTCTAAATCTTTTAGTTTTTTCTTATGAACACAAACATCAGATATTTTTTCTGGTGTATATTCATTCACCCACATATCTTCACATGGTGCAGGTTTACGTTTTTTCAATACCTTCTTAACATTTGAATCTTTCAAAATTCTTTTTCCTTTCACAACTTCGTCTATAATTTCAATATCACTATCAACATTTTCTGTTTCTAACTCTGATTCCGTTATATCATCAATAAAGCTCAATGATGTGTTGGACATCGATGTCTACAACAGACAAAGGGCTCAGATCCTTAATGACAAAGTGTCAAAGTATAAGCTGGAAAAAAAACATGCATCTTCACTTTTGATCTTTATTTAAACTATTACGTAATACTATACAAACTATCTCTATTATAAGCTATCAATCATCTTAAATACACTCTTTAATGATTCCTTGGTAAATTTCTCTCCGAAAACATTTAATCCAGTTTTATTTTGACTATACCAACTGAAATCACTTTCTAATCCTAATGGAATACCATGATCTTGTTTAATACTTTTCATTTTATTTAATTTTGATGTATGTTCCCATTTATTTGCTGCAATTTCTGCATTATTAACAATTTCAGGTGGTATACCACACATTGTTGCAACATGCATACCAAATGAACCATTAGATTTTCCCTTTTCTAATTTGTATAAAAATGTAATCTTCTTAGAATTAGAATCAACTAAAATAGCCATTCTCAATGGTATAACCTTTGGATGAGTTTTGAAAGATTCACCTAAATTACCATAATGTGTAGCAAAAAAACCAATTGATTGTATATGTGTTGCAAAATGATATAAAACAGCTTCTGCAATTGCAAAACCATCACTTGATGAACCACCTCTTCCCAATTCATCTAAAATAACTAAGGAATTTGGTGTTGCATTATCTAACATTTTCTTTGTTTCTAACAATTCAACGAAGAATGTGGATTTACCTTGCATTATATTATCATTTGCACCCAATCTGGTCATTATAGAATCAATTGGTGTCAGTTTAGCACATTCTGCTGGTACAAAACATCCGATTTGTGCCATTATTGTTGCAATACATGTCATTCTTAGTAATGTTGATTTACCAGCAGCATTAGCACCTGTTAATAATCCAATTCTATCTTTGTTATCACGTCCTAAACTAACATCATTTGGTATAAAATCTTTACTGTTCAATATTCCCGAACCAGCAGCAAAGACAGGATGTCTTAATTGTTTGAAATCAATAAATGAATAATCATTTTCAACTATTTCAGGACGACAAATTGGGAAACCCATCATTTCTGATGATCTAGTTAATGACAATAAACAATCTATTTTACCAATACTTGAAATGATTTTAATACATTTGGAATAACTTTTATCAAAGTTCTCATAGATTCTATCTTTCAGATTAACGCAAATAATTTTATGTAACTCTTTTAATTCCATTAATTCCTTCACTACAGACTTAACTTCTGGAGACCAATATCTTTTACATTTAGCAGTTGCAGCCATTTGTAACCAATCTCTTGGGATTTTGTTGACTAACTTTGTAGGAATCTCAATAAGGTAAATTTCCTTACCACTATCTTTATAGCAAATTTCATCCGAGTTATATTCTGATCTATATTCCTGTAGTAAATGGTTTAGTTGTGATTCAATGTTGAAAATTTTAGCATTACTTGCATCAAATTCTTCATCAACTCCTGGATTTGGAACAATCAAATTTTCATTAACGGCTAAATTTCTATCAAACTTATCATTCCAATTTTCTAATAATTCATCTAATTCCAAAATAGGGAAATTAACAATAATTGTTTTAAACAAACCCTTTAAATTATCAACACCAAATTTATTGATTTCATTGATGAGTTCAGAGATTGTCTTGAAACTGTCAATTACTTTAACAAAATCTTTAGGTTTCAAAATCTTAGAGTGAATTCTAGTTAACATTCTTTCAACATCAATTATTTTCTTTAATTTACTTTCAATTAAATCTTTCAGCTCATTATTATCAAGTAATAATTCAACTGAATCTAATCTATCATTAATTGCATCCTTATTTAATAATGGATGAATGATCCAATTTTTAAATTCTCTTTTACCGAAAGATGTTAAACCTCTATTTAGAAGTTTGAATAATGTTCCTCTATCAGATTGATCAAATGAATTATTGAAAATTTCCAAATTTTGTAATGTTATACCATCTAATCTCATTGTAGAGTTTAATAAACTTTTATTGAATGGATCATACTCACTAAAATTACCCATCGAAATAATACTATTATCTAACTTAAGAGATCTCAAATACCAAAAAACTGCACCAAATGATGAAAATGCAAGATATTTTTCAGTTTCATAATATTTTTTCAAAATTTCAGGTGTTTTCAGCTCATTAACTGTATTAAACTTACTTAATTCATCAACAGTTTTTTCATGATCCCAAAATTCTTCCTCTGGTTTAATGAAATTAAAGGATGCGTTGGCATTTGAATTAAATTTCAGGATTCTTAAAGTTAATGAATCTATTTCATTTTTAGAAATTAAAACTTCCATTGGATTAATTTGTGATAATAAAGTTTCAAGCTTGGTACATTCAAGATCATCTTTAAATTCTAATATTTGGAAATTACCTGTTGAAACGTCAACAAAACAGACACCAAACATCTTAGTATTATTTTCATAATCAACAATTTCTTTTAATGCAAGACAGTATTTAGACATTTCATCATTTAATAAATTTTCATCAATTAAAGTACCGCAAGTTAAAATATATTCTAACTCTCTTTGAATAACTTTTGATTCCTTTGATGAAGATGAATTATCATTCTTTTGTCTAATTTCCTTTGCTAATAATGATTCCTTTTGATCAACTTTAGCAACTTTATAACCTACATTAATAAATCTTTTAGCCCAATAATCAAACGACATTTCTGGAACACCTGCTAATCTCATATTAGCTCTACCTGTACCAGCCAGTTTCAAATCAAATTTAGTATGTGCAATATCTGCATCTTTTTCATATAATTCAAAAAATTTACCTTTTTTAAAAAAAACGACAGTATCCCACATTTTACTTTTAATTGTCCAGTATTGTTTTTCAAATGCTGTAAATTTCAACCAAGCAGATTGTGGAATGAATAAAGTTCTTGGATCGTATTCAGGATCAGATTCTAAATGACCTTCAGCATCTTTAACAGTAACTAACCAATGGTAACGTTCTTCATTTTCTTTGTTAAATTTGTTTTGTGGAGTTAAAGAACTTTTCATTACTGGTTTATTTGCTAATATGTTTGATATCTTAGAAACGTTTCTTGATGCAGAAGAAACTGATTTTTGTTTCTTAGCAGGACGTACATGAACGAGAACATCATCATCGTGATCATCATCATCAATTGTGGTTTTATCTGTCAGTTCTAATAATTCTTCTTTACTTGAACGAGTATCTGCCATATCACCATCATCGTCATCATCAGAATCATTTGCTTTATCTGCCTTCAAATCTATTTCAAAATCATCATCATCGGCATCATCCCATGCAATAACTCTTCTTCGTTTCACTTTCTTGATACTTTCCTCACCATTATCATCTTCATCATCGGAAAGTTCTGAATAATTAACTTTTCTAGATCTACGAGAAACTGGAGATGATGAAATATCTTCATTTGGGGTAGTTGTTTCATTATCAATAATTTTATCACTACTAATTTCATCGATACTCTTTTTGAGTATATCTAAATCATTTGTTGACTTTCTTTTCAATGATTTAGGAGTTTGTAAGAATTCATTTGTTTTTTTCTCAATCAATGTATCATTTGTATTATTTTTAATTGCAATATCAGTTAATGAATTATCGGGTGTTATTGAATCTATAGTTTTATTAGTATCATCCTCTTTAATGACTGTATGTGCTGGTTTTTCCTTTTTCTTTCCAAAAAAGGACATCAAAGAAGCCTGTTTTAATTGTTTCGGTTTCTTCTGTTGTTCTACAGACATTCTAAAGTACCTGTTTATCAATTGAACAAATTGAAAGTTTAAAAAATGAATCCGGAGAGACAGAAAAAGCAGTATTTGCAAGTAATTAATCCCTTAAAAATGTTAGAAAATTAAATTACAAGACATTAATATCACAATGTTATACGCGTAATTATTTTGTTTGTTAAGGTATTTTGGCGTTGCGTCGATTTCTGCGTCGATTTTCATTTTTTTATTCTGTAATCGATTCAAGAGTCTGGAATACTTTATAATATAATGCAACAGAGTGTGCATATATAATATAATATACCTTTCTTTTGAGTTTGTTTCTATTTCCGCAATTGAATATAAATATACCAATGAAGCAGGATAAATTTGCATTAGAGGCCAATGTGGATGAATTTTGGGATGAAATAGAAAAAAAAGCAAGAATGAAATTTGTTTCATATTGTGCACGTTGTGATGATTTACCTTGTGATGATGCACCTTGTTCAGATGATACAACTTTAAATTCAAGACAACTTGCACGTATTATGAAACTTAGACATATATCAATGTTTGAAGATTGGATAGAAAATTTCAAAGATATAATGAAACCTGGTGAATTTAGCTCTTTATTAAATCAAGCAATACAATTAAATTCTAATGAAATTTATGAACATGATATTAAATTATGTTTAACACAGGATCGTATAGCTATTAAAGTATTATCATTATCACTTACTGATTATTTACGTACTTATATTTATCAATATAGAAATAAATATTCAGTGATAAATAGTATAACGATGTTAGCATTAATATTACGTGGATTAAAGATTGAAACTTCCCAACCTGGTATAATATTAAAAGTGGTTCATATGAGTAAATCATCAAAAAATTTAAAAGGTATTGAAAAGATTATTCAAGAGATTAAAGTTGCACAACATATATCTTATGTTGATATAAATGAAGGGCAGTTATGTGATTTTATATTAAAGAGATCTGAACAATCCTCCCTAGTGATGCAGAAATGGATGACATCCACCAAAAAGAAAAACTTCCATCTCCTACTTGATATCTTAAGAAAAGAAGAAGAAGAAATTAAAAGTAATATCAGTATGTACTGAGCCCCCCCACCTATTATAAACTTCACAGTGTGAAAAAAAAAATTAAATTTTTCACTCAGTAGAAAGTGATGTCATGGAAGGTTTACTTGTGTAAAGAGTGTGTGTGTAAGTTGTCTGTATCTAGGTAATTATATTACATTCTTTTTATTCTAGTAATACAGTAATAGTAGTAATACAGTAAACATGACACAAAAGATGAAATACGTTATAGAACATATGGAACAAGGGTTCACTAAATGGGTCGTTTTAGAATATTCACAAATTATTAGAGATGTTGGTAAGGAAAATCTCTTTTTAGTTTCATTACCAAAGGGTACCACAGAATCTGATATTCCAAAGGAATTACTTGAACTTGGATTGCAATGGACAACTGAAGATATTGTGCCATATCTCACTAAAACTAATGGTGTATCAAATAAGGAAGAATTATGTTTATTAGATCCAAGAGCTGAAATTGATTTACAACCAAGTGATGCAAATGAATTTAAATATTTTATATTTGGAGGTATTTTAGGTGATCATCCACCAAGAGATCGTACGGGTGAATTAAAGGCAAAATTAAATTGTCCAACTCGTCGTTTAGGTAGTTTACAAATGACAACTGATACAGCTGTTAGAACAACTCAAATTATTCTTGAAAAGGAAACAAAATTTGAAGATATTAAATTTATTGATTATCCTGAAATTCGTTTCAGTAAACATGAAGCAACTGAAATGCCTTTCAGATATGTACTTGACAATGAGGGTACACCAATCTTCCCAACTGGTATGGTTGATCTCATCCATGCTGAAAACTCTAAGAACCTTGATGATTTCTTCTAATCTCTTCTATATAGATATAAAAAATTACGTAAACATATATACACATGTCCCCCATAATATTTTTGGTTGTTCTGATATTAGAACTGAAATTGCTCAGTATAGTGGCTCTGCCTTGGAATTGTAAAGAAATACCTTGTTATTGGAGACCAATTGAGAAGATATGCACATTGCAGGACTTATCGTATCACTGGTGAGTCTATCTCATATCTCTAATGCCATAAGATTTACGGATAACCATATCAATCCACTTGAGAAAAGTATTAATGATTATATATCAAATTTAAATAATTATCAATCAGAAAGTGAAGAAGATGCCGAATTTGATATAAATGGTATATCTATAAGCAAACAGAAGGGTAAAGATGATGATGATAATGAAAAATGTCCCCCTGCATTCAATTGTAATTTACCTAATTTCCCATGTACACAATTTTCAGCTTGTAATCCTTTTACTGGTCATTGTGATTGTAAAAGTGGATTTGGTGGTGATGATTGCTCAATTCCTTTATGTGGTGGTTTATCCGATGGTTTAAATAGACCAAAGAGAAAGGAAAATTCAACTTGTGTATGTAATGATGGTTGGGGTGGTATTAATTGTAATATGTGTGAAAATGATTCAGTTTGTGATCCTTTCGTACCTGTTGGCTTAAAAGGTACTTGTTACAAATCTGGTATTATTATTAATAAATTTAATCAAATGTGTGATGTTACAAATGAAAAAATATTAAAAATTTTAGATGGTAAAATTCCTCAAGTTACTTTCAGTTGCAATAAAACTTCTGAACGTTGTGATTTCCAATTCTGGATTGATCAAAAGGAAAGTTTTTATTGTGATTTATCTATTTGTGATTATCAATATGATTTAAATGCAAATACTACACATTATAAATGTCAAGATGCTCAATGCAGTTGTTTACCTGGTAGAATGTTATGTGGTGAAAATGGTTCAATCGATATATCAGACTTTTTAACTCATGAAATTCAAGGTCCAGCATATTTTACTTGTGATATTGCATCTCAAAATTGTAAATTTAGTGAACCCAGTATGAATGATTTAATTTCAACTGTTTTCGGTGATCCTCAAATTAATCTTTACTGTCGCTCAAGTGAATGTGTTCATAAATCCGAGATTCCAGGATTTGAAATTCCTGATAAAAGAAAGTTTACTTTAATTGATTTCACTAAATTAACAAGTGTATTTTTAGGTTCAATTGTTGTTGTTCTTTTATTGTTCGACAGAGTTAAATCATCTCCATTATTTTTATCCTCAATTAAGTTAAGCGATGATGATTATATTAGTGATGATAATAATAATACTGATTTGGTCTTAGAAGAATATAAAAAGGCTACACTTTCATTTAATAGCATTTCTTACTCTATTGATAATAAAGTTATTTTAAATAATGCATTTGGTTGTGTTAAACCTGGTGAGTGTATGGCAATTATGGGTAGTTCAGGTGCAGGTAAATCAACATTGTTAGATATTTTAGCAGGTAAAAATAAAAGTGGTAACATCACTGGTAATATTTATATTAATGGTCAAAGAATAACTACTAGAACTGAAAAAGAAATATTTAAGGATTCTATAGGGTTTGTCAATCAAGATGATATTATGATTCCAACTTTAACTGTTTATGAAACTGTTCTTAATAGTGCATTGTTAAGATTACCTAATTCCATGCCATTTGCTGTTAAACAATCAAAAGTTTTACAAATTTTATCTGAACTTAAAATATCTCATATCAAGGATGCATTGATTGGTTCAGGTATCGAAAGAGGTATATCCGGTGGTGAAAAGAGAAGAGTTGCTATTGCTTGTGAATTAGTAACTTCCCCATCAGTTTTATTCCTTGATGAACCAACATCTGGTTTAGATGGTTATAATGCATTTAATGTTGTTGAATGTTTAGTTAGACTTGCTAAAGTTTACAATAGAACTGTTATTTTTACAATACATCAACCAAGAAGTAATATCGTTTCATTATTTGATAAACTGGTTTTATTATCTGATGGTGATGTTATTTATACAGGTGATATGGGAGATTGTCCAAAGTATTTTGCCTCTATTGGATTTAATTGTCCAATTGGTTATAATATTGCAGATTACTTAATTGATATCACTAATGAAAAATTTGAATCATATTTTGAATCAGCAACTGAACATGATCATAACAATGATCCTAATCTAGAAACTAGTGAGGTATCTGAATGGGAACATTATGCATCACATAGAGATGAATTGGTTAAAACTTTAAATCCTACTAAAATTATTACCAGAAATGATAAGAATTTAGCAGCTCTTTTTACTGATTCGTATATTTCTGTTTCAGTCACTGCATTAATTAATGAGCAAATATCTCATGCTTCGTCATTATTTTTTGAAACAGATAATAAAATTGCTAAGGCTAATTGGTTAAATCAGTTCATTATTCTTTCTTCAAGAACATTTAAAAATTCATATAGAAATCCAAAACTTTTACTTGGACATTACTTGTTATCTTTAGTAATGGGATTATTTTGTTCTTACTTATATTATAATGTTGAAAATACAATTAGTGGATTTCAAAACAGATTAGGTTTATTTTTCTTTTTATTAACATTATTTGGATTCAGTACTCTTACAGGATTAGATTCATTTTCTCAAGAAAGATCTGTTTTTGTTAGGGAGAGATCAAATAATTATTATCATCCATTAAGTTATTATTTCTCTAAGATATTCTGTGATGTTTTACCATTAAGAGTTTTACCGCCGGTTATTTTGTTGGCAATTATTTATCCACTGGTTGGATTAAATATGTTAGGATATAAATTCTGGATTGCAATTGGTGCATTTATATTATTTAATCTAGCAACTGCTATGCAAGTTATGGTTATTGCAATTATGGTTAAAGATTCAGGATCTGCAACCATTTTATCTGTTTTATTATTACTTTTCTCTCTTTTATTTGCAGGTTTGTTCATTAATAAGGATAGTATACCTATTGGATTATCATGGATTGAAAACTTATCAGTATTTCATTATGCATATGAATCATTATCTGTTAATGAAGTTAATGGCTTAATTTTAAAGGAAAAGAAGTTTGGATTGAATATTGAAGTTCCAGGTGCAATTATTTTATCGACATTTGGATTTGATGTCAATGCAATTGGTTGGGATATTGCATCAATTGCAATTATTTTTGGTATTAATTTTATATTAGGTGGTTTAGTGTTAACCCTTTTCGTTTATGAAACTCGTTAGGGCGTTATTGTCTATAAAAGTTATAAAATTTCAAAAATACAGTAAATTTAACATATTCTTTATACATCTGAATCCTTATCTTTATCTTCATTCTCAGATTTTTCTTTCCTTGTCTTCTCTTTCAGTGAATATCAAATAATCAAAATATGACATTTTCTTAGGTGGGTGATCTTCTAACATCCATTGACCTAATCCTTTCCAATCACTTGAAATATCAGCTTGGTTCTTTATTGAAGGAACTTTCCATTCCCAACTATAATCGAAAAGTGCCATTTCCTTTTGATGAGCATTTGTATAAACTCTATCATGATATACTTCTTCAATAAGATTTAGTGTTGGATCTCTATGATTTTCACTGTCAAAAGAAGTTTCACCGGTAATTTCGAAAAGAGAGTTTTTCACAAGTTCTGAAACAACAATAGCACTGTTACGTCGATATGGTTCAAAAACTGTTGCACCTTTGATATTCTTTCTTCTTCTTGAAGTACTTTGTTTTATTTTCGAATTAATTTTTATACCATTATTTAAAAGTGCATAATAAACATCATCTGCACGTACCCATAATGCTAACTCTTTAATGAAAACATACATGTCATGAATAGGTTTTGAAATTGATGTCTTTTTATATTCAGTTTGTAACATGAATCTGTATGCCTTGCTGTCAGATGAAACAAATGTTGGTGCACCTTCAAATAATGTTAATCTTAATGGAGAAAGCTGTTCATAAGTATAGTAATGATCATTTCTACAATTGTATAGTCTATTTTGTTTATGAATTTCATATGCTACATTATCCTTTTCTATTTCAACTGTAGTTTTAGGTTTATATGTGGGGGGTTGCCTTGATTTCCTACCACTAAATGATAAGACTCTTTTGGCATGAGGATATTTATTCACATCAACATTTGGTAACCAGCTTTTAATATTATTTAAATAACCTTTTGATATTCGATCATGAGAAAGTGAAAGTCCAGTGATATCAATGAAAACTCCAGAATCAACATCAATTATTCTAGCATCAATATTATTATTACCATTACCTTTACCTCTATGGGTTAAACTGTCAGTACAATCTACATATAGTTTTGTAGTACCATATCTAGGATTTTGAACAATCATTGAATTATTAAAGTTAAGGCAAAATGTTGCTAAATCTTCAATTGGCATTTGAACATCAGCATCAGTATCCCATGGAAATGTACCGGAGTTAAAATACCATGCTAAAAGTGATCCATGAGCAGGAATCATCACCAATCCTTCATGGAAAGTTGTTGTAAGAATCGTATGAATCATATTTGACAAAATGACAGATCTTCTTTTAGCTGTATTGTCTGATGAAGAACCGCCAGTTTGTGGTCTCTCATAATGTGGTGACCTTGGTGTAAATTTACTTTTTGGCATTTCAGTTAATAAACCAGAGAAAAATCTTGAATCATAATGAGCACCACTCTCTGTTAATTTGTGACCTGAATAAGTTGCAGGGAATATTATGTTAATCTCTTTAAAGTATTTATGTAAATTTTCTTCCAATATTGAATCTGAGTATTCAATAGATTCTTTGAATGATAATTCATGAGTTGAAAGTTCTTGTGCATCATTTAAAAAAATGTTAGGGAATGTTACACTATAATTCAAATCAAACTTTGTTTCTGGGACTTCGTATTGGAAATTCTTACTTCTCTTTAAAAAAACAGCAAAATCATTTTTATTATGTGATATATAATTAGTATTCATATTTTGTTGTTCTCTGATTGGATCAAATCCATTAAATGAATCTGCGTTTTTGAAATTTTCCAACATTCCATTATCGATCATATTAGTTGATTGAATAGGAGATGCTTTATAATATGTTCCATTATCATTTAAAAAGTAAATAAATGTTGGTGGTGGTGCATATGACAAAAGATATGATTTTGCATTATATATTTGACCAATAAAATTGGATTTCTCATTAATCCTTTGATGAAAATTAAATCCTGGAAGTAATCTATTATCTCTAAATTTACCATTAGTTGTCTTTAAATACTCTTCATTATCCAAACAAAAAGTTTGATTTGTATAAGTACTAGATTTTAATGTTGGATCTATTTCATATTTTGTTATAATATCAAAATTAGACATGAAATCTGCACATGAAATTTTTTCATCATCATTTAGAAATTCATTCAAGTATGATAAATCAGTCCAATCTTCCCATGAAAATGGTATTTTATTAGATCCTTCAATATAAGCCAAATTCAAAGCTTTCAAATAGACGGATAATGTAATTCTTGGATCGTAGAAATGTTCACTGTGTCTTTTCTGTAAATATTCCTCAATATATCGGAAATCAGTATTTTCATCAAGTTTATGATTAACCAAACCAGTAGTAAATCTCCATGAAGCATTTGCTAATTCTGGATTTGATAATTTATTGTATATTGAATTAGATATCGTTGTCAATGCATTTTTTTTCAAAATTGTATACTTATCGAATACTTCAGGGGGTGTAATCTGACGGGATATATCATTTTGTAAATTCAAGAACTGATACACTAAGTTTTCGGAATAGGTAGATCCACCCAAATATGTTATAGTTGAATATAGAAGTCCTATGATAAGTAAAGAAAATAAGAAATATTTCCTTCTTACCATTCTCATAAATGGACCAGCACTCATGGATATTGAGAACAGGTTAAGAGTTGTCTTAATATAAAAAGAAAAGGTCAAAAGATAAAGAACGATCCCAGCACAGACTTTAACCTTGGTCGTCTGACCTATTGGAGCAATATGTGAAAAAAATAAATTTTTCATTCGACAAAATCTTCGACGAAATGTTTATGATTACTTAATCTCATAACGATATATCTCAACACAGGTTACGATGATGTAATCTTATCAGTTATATAGAGAGAGTTTGTAATTATACATTTTGTATCTAGTTAGTAATCTAATAAAAAGTGGAAAAGAAAACCTCTTCAATGTTCTTCTTGATATTAGGAATAAAAGAGTGAATGGAATCGGTAAATGGTCGGTAGTTTCCGATTTCCCAAGTAGGGAACCAACTTAAATAGCTGAAATTAGTAGATGGTCCAACCATACCTAAACATGTAGGACTAAATAATAGGAAAGAAGTGATCATAATCAAGTATAATGCAAGGTAAACAATTTTCTTTAATATTGCATTCATACGTATGGTTAAATAATCAATTGAAAATCCTAACATGAATATCGCAAAGAATAATGATGGAATGTAATGATGATAATATGTAACTCTACCCATAATAATGAATGGTAAGTAATTGAGAATGTAACCAAATAATGGGATAATAGCTGTAATAAATATTTTCCAAAATGAATATTCATCAATAGATAATGTTTGATTTCTCCATTTGATTAGAATTGAAAATAATAAATAAATGAAAACTGGAATATTTATACTTGTTGCCCAAATTATCAATGGGTTACCAAACATGTAATATTTTCTAACACCTGTTGACCAACTACTCATTCTAATACCACTTCTCATTAATGGCCATTCCCACCATGATGACGCAATGTTATCGTTTTTAGATGGATCAGGAGTTAATGCATTATTTGAAGCTGCCATTGAACGTTGAAGTTGTATAAAATTTTTGAAAAAATTGGATTTTGGATATGAATATTCATTATCAATAGGTAATTTTGATTCAATAACTGATTCTATATTCCAATTGGCTGCGGTATCCCAGTATGATGATAATGAATATAAATCAGGGGCAGTTAAACAAACAACTTCACCTTGCTGGAACCCCCATGTAGGATAACTTTTACCAGTTGTACCCAAATAACAACCTAATTTTTCATGTCTTAATCTAAACGTTGTTGATACAGGATGAATATACTCTTCAAAAAGTTCATTACCTATTAATTCATTTAAATCAGAATATGTTGAATTTGATGAACGTAATTGTGAAACAATTTCAACAACCCAATTATCATTAGAATCCCCAAATGTTCCATCACCATAACCTGAAACTTCATAGAAATTCTTCGACATGTGACCATTCAATGGATGTGAATGTAATTTACCACCTGTATGGATATGTTGTAAGTTTATTATATCACCATTTTTCAAGAAATTAGAAATTGTTATATCATTATTATTATCACTATAAGAATTTAATAATCTCCAATTATTATTTGAATCTTTGAATCCGTAAGTTGTAATTTGATGTTGTCTACTGCCACTTGGATAAATGTGTGCATGAGAATGTAATAAATTTGAATTCATACCCTGTGAACGTAATGTAATAATATCATTCAGTTGAACAAATCTTGGTTGTGATACAATATCAGTTTGTCTTAAATTAGCTTGGAATAATGTATTCATTGAACCACTACCATCACCTGGTAAATAAAGTAAATCTAGATGAATTTTGAAAAATAAAATGTAAAGTAAACTTGGTACAATAATTAATGAAACTATTCTTCTAATCCAGAACTTTGCATATTCAGTATAACTAAATTTGACATCCCAAAATTTAACCCATAAATCGAAAACAGTGTATAATCCAACAACTGAAGTGAAAAACAGTCCAACCCATTTGATACTACATACGCAACCTATACTTATTCCTAAAAATATGAACCAAACATCACATTGAAATGATTTACCTTCTTTAAATTTAAATTTATTGATTTTAGTTAAACACCAAAATGTAGTTGCCATGAAAAACAATAAAAATGAATCTAATAAAACGAATTTACCCAAAACAATAAATGATGATTCTAAACATATTAATAAAGTAATTAATATTGAAGTAAGTAATGAATAATTAACAGTTAAACAAGTATCCCAAACAACGGGTATAATTAATGAACTGAAAATAACTTGAAATACTCTCATTCCATAATAGTTAATTTCATCAGGATATTTTGATCCACTCTTAAATTCAAAATCTTTAACATTATTATTTGATGTATTGAAACCTACTATCCATTCAGATAATCCACATAACATTTTACCTAATGGTGGATGAACATCATGATAGAAAGTATGTTTATTATAATATGAACCAAATTTTGCAAAATGTGCTTCATCCCAAATAATTGAATCATTATCACCAATCGCATAATGACGAAGATAAATAGATAATGCTGTAAATAATACCAATGGTATGACTGTAGTTGTCCAATGCATTGGATTGTATTGGTTATCAACTTAGACTATATATCTGCAATCAATATATATATATATATATAATCATGGCGATTTAAGATGCCAATGGGGGAATTTTATATAGCGAACACGTTATTACAATTTAATACTGATATTAATATTATAATATTTGAGTTCATGTTCATGTTAATGTTATAAAGTAAAAGAGTAATAGAAGATTATATAGGATAATAGAAACACGTTTATAGTCGTTAAATAGGTTTTTCATTCATTCATATTCGTATAATATATTCATCAAAAAAGGCAGGAGGGAAGAAAATAGAAGCAGATAAAAGTAAAAAATATTCAATTATTTGTTGAATTATCAAATGATAAATAATCAATATTTGAGTATAATTCATCCAAACCTTTATTAGTTGACATACTTATATTAGAACCACCAGTTATTTGAGGATAATTAAAACCTAATGGTGGATTCAATAAATTATTTGATGTATTAGGATTAGATATTTGAGATGTTAATGTATTATTAATTGTATTACTCATATTTGTACTTGTATTATTAAATAATGTATTAAGATTTGTATTAAAGGTACCTTGTCTTGGAGTTATTGGAGTTGAAGGAGTTGTTAAACCTTTATTTCTTAAAACATTTAGAGAAGCAGTTGATGAGGAATGATGTAATTGATTAGTTTGTTGTTGGGATTGTTGTTGAAGTTGTTGTAATGATGGAATTGAACTATTATTATTGGCATTAATTGTACTATTTATATTGTTTAAATTTAAACTATTTAAGTTGGAAATATTATTATTAGAGTTAGTATTGTTTAGGTTATTATTGTTTAATAAACCTAGAGATGATTGCGTATATTGTTGATTTTGTGATATATTTCTTGAAGATTGAGGATGTTGTCTTAATCTATTATTTGATAATTGAGAATTATTTATATTATGAGATTGAGATCTAATTAATGAAGGTTGGAAATTTGAATTGTTGGCATTATTATTATTATTATTATTATTATTAGAATTATTTGTAGTACTTGTATTGAAGAAAATTGAACTACCACCGGTAGTTTGAGCTTTTGTATTATATTCATCAGGCTTTATAACTAATAGATTATTTTCGAAAGAGTGTGATAAATCTAACAAATCACATATTAGTTTTATTGAACTAATTTTCAAAGTTTCAGGTAGCAAAGTATAATTATAGGTTAATTCATGAGTAGTTAAATTGTTATTTTTAATATCTTCCTTGAAAATGACTAAGTTAGTGTAAAATGTTAGAATTTCAGGAGAATTAAAGTTAATTTCTACCGGTAATTGTAATAATTGATCAGATGTAGAAAATGATGAAATCAATTTATTATTATTGTTATTAGTTGTGGTTGTATTATTATTGTTATTATTATTTGAAAATGAATTAAAACTTGAGAAATTTGGTAAGTTATTTGAAAAGTTTTGTAAACTTTGTATACTTTGAGTTGTTGTATTTAAATTTTGTAAATTTTGTAAATTTTGCATACTATGAATACTTTGAATACTTTGAATACTATGAGCTTGATTTGAGGTGATATTATTATTTGTAATACCATTATTATTATTATGTATATCAAAATCGTTCATATTCAATGAATTCAAAGTTAATGAATTAAGTGGTAATGATATATTGTTGTTGGTGTTGTTATTAATATTATTATTCATATTCATATTCATATTCATATTCATATTCATTGAAGATAAATAAGGAGGAGCAGAAGATATTGAATATAGTGAGGCAAGAGATGTTAAAGAAGTTGATCTATGTTGTTCCTCAAGTTGACCTTTTTTAACTTTTTTCTCTCTTTCAATTCTTTCCCTTTCATGTAATGGTAACATTTTCTTATATTCTACACGTAATTTTCTACCATCAATTTCTCTACCATTAAGAACTGATACTACCATTGAAGTTTCATCAATTGAATTAAAGTTAGCAAATGCTAAACCTCTGAAAACGCCATTATCGAAATGATAATTGAAAGCATAAGGAAGTGGTAATGATAGACCAGACATGAAATCCAACAGTTGTTCTTTCTTGATTGCAAATGGAATGTTTTTAATAACTATAGCAGTAGGAATAAGGTCATCATCATTGTTATTATTATTGTTATTGTTGTTATTATCATTATTATTAATATCATTGTTAATACCAATATCATTATTCATAGCAGCGGTAGTGGAATTATTAGCATTATTATTATCCACCAAGGAAAGAGAGGCCAACACTGGTGTTAACTCCTGTTCATCCGACTCCATTGTAGGTGTGTATAAGCTCTACAATAGGAGATAGAAACAAACAGACAGACAAACAGAAACATAATAACACAATATATTATATATACCTTAATACAACTAATAAAACAGCAAAAAGTTGAATTTTCCAATTATACACCCACAACAACAACAAGTGTCGCAATGGTAACAATTTCCTCGCTTCTTCGTCCACTCTCAGAAAACATTCAACTAATAGCTCAATTTATATATTTATTATCACTTATCAGTAACTGTGTTTCTTATTTATAACAACAATGTCTGCTTCAACTGCTGTCCCTGGGGGAGCTAAAACACTTGCAAAGAGAAAGGCTGCTTCCGATAATAAGGCTAAACAACATGCTCTTAATCAACCAAATTCTGCAAGAGCTGCAGGTCAAGGCGGGTCCTCTGCTTCAATGCTTAGAATTTTCAATGATGAAGCTTCAGGTTTCAAAATTGATCCTTTAATCGTACTTGTATTTGCCGTTGCTTTTATCTTCTCGGTTGTACTTTTACATGTTCTTTCAAAAATATCAGGTTCTGTCTTTTAATTAGGAAAAAAATTTAATATAATATACAAATTATATACAAAACACTCAAATGAATAATATAATTGTTTAATTGATTTCATTCAATCTATTAATTCTATATAAATAATATAATTTCTATATCTATATACTATATCTAATCATTATAATTACTATTACTATTACTATTATACTATTATACTATTTACATGTCTTTTAATAAGATTTCAATCACCTTGGATGCATATTCTTCCTTAACAATATGCTTTTCAACATCAGATTTAGAAATTATCTCCCAACCCCATTTATCTCCTTCAATTTCCTTAATTTGTCTAAATTCTTCACTAAAGAAACATCCACGAGTCTCAATTTCAACAAATCCTTCATTACCTCCAACAATAACTTGTAATGGAACACCAATCATCTTACTCTTATTTAATTTCTTACCAAATGAAATATTATCATTATCATCATTCTCAACACGAATATCCTTATCCTTAAGTTCCTTTAATAAACCATCTTCTAATTTGACATCATCATTAATTATAGCATTATTCTTCTTACTGTTTCTATTGATGATACTAACTTGAATTGGTGCAATAATACTTGGCCAACGTAATCCATTATTATCTCTTAAAATATCTGCAATAACTCCAATAATTCTACTAATACCAATACCAAAACATCCCATATAATATGGTTTCTTCTTATTATCCTTATCAATAAAATTACCTTCTAATGGTTTACTATATTTAGTACCTAAATAAAATGTATGTCCAACTTCAACACCTTTCATATTAACTAATTTACCTTCTTTACAATTATCACAATTATCTCCCTCTTGTGATTCTGTAATATCTAATTCTTGAAATGTAATCATATGATTCTTATTAAATTTAACATTATCTGGTAAATCTGGCATTAATGTACCTGGCCCAACTTGTTTATCAATTAATCTAAAAATTGTAACTAATCCATCATTATTTTCATTATTCTCAACAAATTTACTAATAATTTCATCCTTATTCATCACTTGTTCATTGAAATCAACTAAATCTTCCTCCTTAACAAACTTCATTGATAATTTACGCCCCTTGGGGAAATAAATACAAATTAATTCATCTTCCTTACTTAAAAAATATTTAACATCACTCTCTTCAACAAATTTACCCTCTTCACCCTTAATACTACGTGATCTTTCAACATTACCACAACTACCACAATTATTACATTTAACAATATCATCCTCACCAATTTCACTAACAATATGCCATTCATAACTTAAATCACCTCCAATATCTCCACTATCTGCATTTGCCTTAACCCATGGTAATCTTAAATCATTAAAAATTTTTTCATATGTTTCATTCATTGATTTAAAACTCTTTAATGCCTCTGTTTCTCCAATATCAAAACTATATGCATCTTTCATATAAAATTCTCTACCACGTAATAAACCACCTCTAGATCTTTTCTCATTTCTATATTTCCTTGTAATTTGATATCCAATAAATGGCATTTTTTTATAACTATTTAAATATGGTGTAACTAATGTTGTAATTTCTTCCTCTGCAGTTGCAGCTAAACAATATTCACCAATTTTAAATAATTCATTATTATTCCATCTATTCGTTTTATCCCAAATTGAACTATGAGAAATTGATGATAGTTCAACTTCAACACATTTATTCTCATCATGTCTTTTCCTAACAATTTTATTAACATTATCTAATACTCCTTTACCTAATGGTAACCAATGAACTAATCCGGCATTTGGTTGTGCAATAAATCCTAGTTTACAAAGTAATTCACTAGTTGTAAGTTTCTCAATATCTTTTCTACTTAAATTATTACTAGGTTGTGAGAATATAGTCTTACTACTAACATGTCGACATATTTGTTTAATAGATTGTCTCATGTTACTACCTATATACTACCCTACCCAAAAAAAATTATAATCTTGTAGACTGGAGATCGATTCATGGTATATAAATTTCATGATTGTATACAGACAGTGTCGCTTCTTGGAGATTTTCCACTTTATCTATTTTACACTCTATAAAAATGAAATAAAAAAATCATTATAATTATTAACACTTAATATGTAAATATCACTAAATCAGATTTAATTTAGAATTTTTAAGTTTTTTAACATGTTCTTTAACATAATCACAAATTTCATCATTACCGATTTCTTTAAAAATTCTAAAACCTTTAAAATCAACTGATAAAATTTCAATCATTAAATTCCAAATTTCAAATTCTAAATCAATACCTAATTTTTTCCAAAATCCTGTACCTTTACCATCATCTTGTGCATTCCTTATAATCATCCATTTCCTTATATTATTATTTTTTTGATAACTATTATTAAGGAATAAATCATTAATATTCAGTTTGGGGTAATTAATATGTAAAAACCAATATTTATTGCTATTACTTGGATTCATTTGTAAAATACCTTGTCCAATATATTTACTATTTTTATCCTTATAACCAAAACTTTTAGTTGTTTGACCCGTTATAACAAATGATTTTTCATTAACAACTCTACTTGCCAAATATAAAGTTTCTTTATCACCCTCTCCTGGGAATCCTTGTGAAAATATTGGATAAAAATATTCAGGTCCATAAAAATTATAATAATATGATAATAATAATGTCTTTAAATGAGAATTTTTATTAATTAAAATTTGTCCTGATTCAATTGATGGTATAGTTGAAATTGGATTTGCATAATTTGATAATCCTGACATTTTATAAAATTTATAATTTGTTGATCTTTTCCAAAAATCTGGCCATGAAATAAATCCAGTTTTTTTATAATTTTCATCTTCAAACATCTCTTGAACACTATTAATTGGTATATTATCAGAATCAAGATATAAAATGTCATTAAATGATGTTAATAATAATGCTAAAGATTTATATTGATAACCAGATAATTTTTTCATTTGTTTCCAACTTAAATAATCTGAAAAATATAAACATTTAATATTATCATAAGTTTGACTAATTTTATTACAATAATGATCATTACTATCTCTAAATGGAACAAAAATTTCAATTGGAGTTATTTTATCCTTCATATGATCTCTAATAAATTTAATTGATAAAATTGTTAACCAATAATAATATTTACCTGAAACATAAACAATTCCTCTATTATTTTCAATATTTTTTTCATTAACTGACTTCTCTAAACTTGCAAATGCTGGGTATTTCGGTGTTAGATAATAATTAATTAATTCATTATGAATTCTTGAAATTTCTTCCTCTTGTCTTTGATTAATCTGTAAAATATTTGACAGTGTATCTTCATTTAATTGCATATGATGCGGGAATCCATAATATTGCCAATAATTACTTGAATCAAGATTATAAGTTGTAAAATTTTCACATTTTGGTTCTAAAAATGTATTAAATAATGAAGTATATTTTGAAACACTATTTTGGAAAGGATTTTTCAATACTATTAAATCAAATGATTTACTACTACCATGAAATGTTAAAGTAAATATTATAAATAAAATCAGTATAAGAGTACTCAGTATACTAACCTTTTTGAATAATCTATTTAATTTGTATTTTGAGTACCCCATATGGAAACTAGCAAAGACTGTATGTTTAAAGATACTAAATTCGAAAGAACAAGAACAAAGGATAAGATAATATAAGATAAGATATCAAAAGATAATGAAAAAATGGGGGTCTCTGATATAAACTTTACAATAAATTTAAATGGTCAATATATCGTAGAGAATATTTTTTATGTTAATTTCACTGGGGAGAGAACTCGGTGTAATTATCGCGTCTTGTTTACTAATTATTATTATTACTATTATGGGGTTATATGCATGTCCATGGTAGATGTCTATTATTCAGATAGGATACACATGAGTAATACTTGTAATATCGTAGATAGTATATAAGAAGGAAAAAGGAATAATTTACATGCTATTGATGTAAATAAGTAACTAAATTTTTAGCCTCACCATAGTAAAAGGGCTGGGTTGATCACGTTCTTTAAGATCGTATTAATGATAATTCCAATCAATCCTGTCCCATTCGGTAGATTATAAAACGAGATGAAATCCTCTAAAAAAATTTGCTATACTTAGAATTATTAATTCATTTAACAACAAACAAGCAAATAAAATACAACAATGTTAAGAAATTCATTCAGATTATCAGCAATTAGAGTCAATCCAACTCAAAGATATGCATATTCAACTTTAGGTGATAAGGCCAAGGAAGTTGGTGATAAAATTAGTGAAGGATTGGGTAAGGCAAAGGAATCAATTAATAAAGGTACTGCTGATGCCAATGCTAAGGCTGATGAATTAAAGGAGCAAGCAAAGGATAAAGTCAATGATGCAGCAAGAAAGGTTAAGAAGGAAACCAACTAGATTGAACAGTGATTATTATAATTATATGGTATAGTTAATGTTTATTTTTTAATATAAAACAAATTGAATTAAATATTTTACATATATATATATATATATGTGAGTGTGTGTGTGTGTGTGCAATCATGTAGTGAATGTCTCAAATTCTATCTCTAACGAATCATCAGATATTCTATTTCTTGAAGTTATTGAATAAAAATCATCATTACTTTCAGAGGTATGTGTTGAATATAATGTAAGCCTTTTCTTTGGAGATTCTGGTGCCTCAGAAATTGGAGTTATAGGTGATAATGAACTTAATTTAATATTTGAAGTATCATCACGTAAACTTAAATTAGTTGGTGAATCTGTAAGTGAATCAAAATTAGATATAAATGTATCTTCTTTATTAATATCTAACACGGGATGTTTATTATTATGGGTATTATCATTATCATTATCATTAGATGGTATTATATTGATAATACTAAAATTTTTAAGTCCGATATTTTTATTCTTAGGATTTTCATTTATAAACTCATTATGAAGTTTCCTTTGTAATGTTGAAACTATAATGGTTTGTCTTTCTTCTTGAATTCTATTAGAATAATTAATTCTCATTTTCTTAATTTGATCTTCTAATGATTTAACTGTAGAATTTAATTGTTTTACTTCATCTTTCAAGAATCTAGAAATATCTTCATCGTTTAGATATCCTATATTAGGATTTGGACTATTTAATTTTGGTGTTGTGAAGGCAGAGTCCATAGTAGGTGTATTTAATGTAGATCCTTTAATTGCTGCAGGTGTATTCATAATTTGATTATTTTTCAAAGTTTCAATTTTCATTAACGAAGCTGTACATAAATCATCTAATTCTTTCGGTATTTCATCACCAGTAATTTTAATAAAATCATCACTTTTACTTATATAATTTGGTAAATTTTCAATTAATGCTTTAGTGAACAAAAGTATTTCATCAAAATTCCCTTTATTTTCCTTTGCTTCATTTAACTCTTTCCTCAGTTTTGTAATATCTTTAAAATATGATTCGTTTTGTATTGTTAAATCTTTTGTTTCATTATCTAAAAATAGATAACTTTCAGCTAATCTATTGTATTCATCCTCTAATCTTGAATATTTTTCATCATCTGCAACAATTGAATTTGAATCATGACCTAATTCAATATCTTTTAACCTTTTCTTTAATCCTCTATTCTCAATTTGTAATCTTTTGATTATATTACTAGTTTCATCATTTTCAATATTATTATAATCAATATCATTTTCTTCATCAATTGATTCCCAACCATCATTATTATTTGAATCATATTTATTCATATAATTTAATGCATCTGTCATTCTATTAATATCATCTCCACCATTAGAATTTTTAACACCCATTAATGCATTAAATGAAATTTTTCTAGCTTGTTCCTCATTATGAGATTGAGTTGTAAATATTGGGGATCCAATTATACTACCATTACCACCTGATATTCTTCTATTTAAATTTGGTGATCCACTAATTCTTTGTAATGCATTAGGTGCTGAAGTTTGTGAATTATTATTAAATTGATTTGAATACATATAAGATTCACGATAAGTTTTCAATTCTTTATTACTACTATTATTACTTTGATCTCTTTGCTTTTTCATTATAATTGGATTATTCTGGTATTGTTGTTGTTGTTGTTGTTGTTGAGGATGTGGATGATGATTATAGTTTGGGTATTGTTGATTTTGTTGATATTGCATATTATTATAGTTCATACTACCATTTGGATGTGGCATTTGATTAGGATTAAGGGATTGATTTTGATGTTGATGTTGATGTTGATAATTATTAGGATTTATATTACCATGATTATCATATCCCTGACTAAAATTTTGATGGGTATATAAATTTTGAGTATTTTGATTCTGATAGCTATAATTTTGCTGAATCTCTCCATTACCGGTATTACCACTATAAACGGATGTATCATCTAATAATGAACCTTTACTTCTAGCCATTGCACTATTATATAGAACACTTTGAGTTTTAGTTCTTATTTTTTTCTTATTTGACATTTCCAAACGAGTTGATAAATCTGCTTGTCTAAGACCTGCTCTTGTAATGGCAGAACTTGTATCTCCATATATACCAGTGTTCATTATAGAATGTACTTGATCAATAGATAGAGATCAAAAACAATAATAAAAGATATTATATATAATTATATGTATATATGATCTGTAATATTAATAAATTTATTAATAAATTAATAAATCATAAAAAATGTTCATTCAATTGTGTTGAAAACCTGACGCGTCTTAATTTCGCTCAAAAGGATGCAAAACCGTATTAAACTTAGACGCGTTTTTCCACTTTCACTTACTTATTATGACACTGTTTTCTGTTGTGTCAAATGTTTCTATTATTAGGGATAACGTAACAGTACTTTTTCTGTTATATATTAATTGATGATGGAATTGAAGGAGTTTACTTTACAGTGGAAGAATTATATATATATCATACAACAATGCCAGGAGATCACCACAATCACAATCATAGACACGGTCATGGACATGATGAAGAACATGATCATGAACATACCCATCCCCCAGGAGAACCACCACTTCCAACAACTGCAGCTCAATCACTTTTAGAATATATTGATATTGGACGTATTAAAGTTTCTAATGCAATAAATCCATCAACTATTAGTAAATTATTTACAAAAGAGGTAAATACAACACCATTATGTTCAGATTTTGGACCAGAATTATTAATTACAATACCATTTACAGTTCCAGTTAAACTTGTTTCAGTTTTAATTACCACACCATCTCCACCTGAAGAATTGAAATTTTATTTAAAAGAACAACATGATATTGAAAGTGCAAATAATACAAAACCTACACATATGGTACAACATCCACCAAATACTGGACCATCAGCAGAAATTTCAGCATCAATTGTTGAACATCATTTACCTAGACGTAAATTCCCACAAACATCAGAATTTTCAATTTTATTAATAGGTGATTTAATTAATAATTTAAATGTTGAGATTTCAATTTCCAAATTAGAAATTCGTGGACAGGCATTAAAACCAAGGAAAGAATTACCAACTTCGATTTTATATGAGTCTGCACCAAATCCTAATGATCATCCAATACATGAAAGGGCAGGATTTCAATCATCATCAACATTTCATATGTAGTGAATGAGATATTCAAGTGATGAACGAAAGATAAGTATAATCTATAGAAGAAAAAAAATATTTCAAAGAAGATAAAGACTATACACAGCCAAAGACCTAAGTTTATGATTCTATGACATTAACATGATAATTATGATGTATAATCAAGTATATCAAACTAAAATATCAATTAAATTATCAACGATATATGTAACACCTAGTTTGTGCTTAGCAAACTTAGTAAAAACTACAAATGCATCGGAAAAAAAATTTGAAAATTTCAAGGAGAAAAATTTCGAAAAAAGAAATAAAAATAAAAAGTTCCATCCAATCTGATTGTTCGGACATAAAGATTCACAATAGAGTACTAATTAAAGTTTACACTAGTTTCAAAGTTTAATAGGGGTCCAACTACCATAATTAAGTCAGGCACTGCTTGTTTAGTCATTTTAAAATTTATGACATTGTAATTTTCATGGGCACGCCACACAACTTGCTAATACTAATCGTCATGGACAAAAAGATATATAAAGTTTATTTTTAGTCTAGGTCTGGCCTTTTTTTTCCGCGATAAGCGATGACCAACTCCGAACTCGATGGATGATGGTGATAAGAAAAATAGTATGAACTATTATTATTTGTGCTCAAAACAGATATTAATTATTATTTTCATTAAAGTGTAAACATTACTATTATATAGGAAAAAAGCATTATAAAATAAATAATTAGTAAATAAAATATGGAGTGTCATTAAATTTCAAACATGACACTTCTCCAAGTGTCTTTGGTATCTGTAACTTCTGTCAAATCTTCTATTACAATTATTACATTTAAATTTATCTGTATGAACAATACTATGTCTAGTTAAATTTTCTTTTGAACTTAATCTAGTACCACATTCTTTACATTTATATTGATAAATTTTACCCAGGTGAACTCTATTTATATGTTCAGTTAATCTAGTCTTCCTCGTAAATGAACTTGAACATTCATAACATTTAAATGGTTTCTCTATTTTAGTTGAGTTTTTAGTAGATTTAGAACTTGAAGTTGAATTTTTTCTAATATTTTTAGAATTAACTGTACTTGATTTCCTTGAACGTGTAATTCTATTATTTGAATTTTCAGTTTCTTGTTCATTAGATTGTTGTGGTTTTTTATGTGAACAATCACATGCTTGAGCATCATCAATTTCTTTTTTAACTTTGATTTCATCATTTTCTCCCTTTTTAATTATTATATCAGAACAATCATTAAAACTGTTATTAGATAAAATTTCATCAATATCATTCATAAATTTATCATTAACAAAATTATTATTTTCATTATCGAAAATATCTTCTTCATCATCAAATTCATCAAAATCTTCTTCCTTTTTAATCTTTATTGAATCAAATGCACGATCAATATAATTGTTAAATTGACTTGGTAATGAAATATTTAATTGTAATTTTGAATTTAAATTATTTTCATAATTTAATATTGAATTTTCGTTTAAATTAAAATTTAAATCAATTGGATGAATTTCATTTTCATTATCATTATTTTGATTAAAATTATAATTAAATGCATAATCATTATTAACTGATGTATTACCACTTATTATACTAATTGCACTAAATGCACTATCTAAACTATCTCTTTGATAAGGTGATAAAGAATCATCACTCATAATTGGGGTATTGAAAACATAATAATCTTTTTCCTTAATAGTATTTTCATAATCAGAAGAATTTGAAATACTATTGTTATTATTATTATTACTATTATTATTTAAATTTCTGTGGGTATAAGGACTTAATAAATAATTTGCAGATGGTGGTACAATTTCTTCTTCATCTTCTTTTTTATTAAGTTTTTGTTGTAATGGATGTTTTGTTTCATTATTTGAAGGTAAAACTAAACCAAAATCAACATTTAAAGGTGTTAAACATCTCGGAGTGTTTTTAAAGTCCGGTATTGGCATAGTTGAATTATTTTTTTGTGTATGAGTATTATTAGAGGTATTATTAGTAATATTAGTATTTGAATTCAATTTATTCAATGATATAATATTTGAATTAGATTCAAGATTAGTTAAATTAGGACGCCAGAATGGTGAAGGGTTATTCGCAGTAAAATTATTATTTGAGTTTTTTTGTAGGAGATTAAGATGAATATTATTGTTTTGATAAGTATTTAAATAATCGAATAGTGTATTAGAGTCCATTGTAATATTAATTTATTCCTTCTTTTAGTTTATGATTTATGATCTATGATCTGATTAGTTAAATTAAATTCTTAAATTTTAATAAAGTATAGAAAAGAATAACAATTCTCCGAAATTGAACCAAAACATTGTGGAAAAGAGTGTTATTAAATAAATGGCATAAAACAGAAATACATAAACATCAATTACAGTAAATTTACTAAGTAAAAAATATCAACATATTAAATGAGGTCATTATAGCAACAAAAAGTTAAAAATCTTAAACCGGGCACGGTAACTCTAGTATAAATTTCAAGAGTTTGCCTTCTACTGCGTTCCAAATCCGCTGCATAATGCATTAGCACAGATATTTGTGTTTATGCAGTGTTACATTACATAACATTACATAAGTAAAAAAAAAAATTCTTGGGCACTATTTACTATTTATTTACGTCATTTTATAGTACTCTGAGGTAATTAGAGTGTGTAGACTTCGTTCCTTAAAATATATTTTTTCCATACGTGTTTTCTTTTAGGGTAGACAAAACTCCATGGTATAGAATTTTTAGATATAATACTATTAGATGTATATATTATGTCAGCAATCGGGGTCCGGTATTATTACTATTACTATCCAAAACATTTATAAGATGGTGTTACGTAATGTGGCTCAGAGAGTCTGTGGCTGGTGTCACTTCTCTTGTGTCACGTGACCATAGTAAAAAATTTATTTATTATTTAATTAATTTTTTAAATTATTACTAACAACGACTCTCTCCCCGCAACAATATAAGATATAATACATTTAAATTTCTCCGCTGGATGTTTGCATGCCCTTTTTTCCCCTTCTTAAGAGTTCTTTTCATTGATGATTTTAATGCAATGTGTGATAACCATTATGATTATGTTGTTATCAATAATTATTCTATCAGTTTCTTATTTTATATAAAGTAACATTGGTACTTTTGTTTCATTACTAAGTTAATAATATATTCTATTACCAAGTTACCTTTATCTTATTGTATTGTAGATATATATATATTATATTATATACACTATAAATTCATAAATATCAAAATATGTCAGAATATCAAAGACCAATTCAATTACCTGAATTTCAAAATGCAATTAAAGAATCATCTGATAAACAATTACATGTTATTTTACAAAAACTTCAACTTGCATTAAAGAAATTACAAGATTCTAATAATTTAATGAATAATTTAATTAATAAAAAAAAATTAAATGCTTCAAAAATTCATAGAAATATAAATATTGAAGAAGATAATGATAGTGATGATGAATTTGATCCAGTAACTGAGGATGATATTAAATTATATTCTCAATGTATTAAAGAAAATGATAATGTAATTGAAAATCAATTAGATCGTATACAAATTGTTAAAGATGAATTAGTTATAAGAAATCTACCATTTGAACATAAGTCGGATAAAATTACAATTCAATCATTATCAAATAATAAATTAAAAATAGAATCAAATAATTCTGATTTAATTATTAATACTGATAATGATGATATATGATATTTCTATATCTTTCTATATATATATTTCTTTATTAAATTATTTAATTACAAATATTATTATTATTATTATTATTATTATATTATAAAACGAGTGAATTGTAAGGATTGGAATGGAATTGCACTAATATTAAATATTAAATTTCATTATATTATTATTATATTAATCCATGAGATTTTAAATATCTAATTAACCATGAAATTTGACAAATATTAACAATAATATAAATAATTAATGTTATAATAACATATTTCATATATTTTTCTAATGTATCTTCATTCTTATTTCTTAATAAAGGTTCAGAAGTTTTCAAATTTTCAACTAATTGATCAGTTATTGCATCAATTTCTAAATAAATTTTATCTAATTTACTTGAAATATCATTTATATAAACTGATGATTCTTTATATTTTTCCTTTATTGTTTCCATACCAAATGATAAATTTAATTTTGCGAAAATTGGATAAATAACTGAATTCCATGATTTATCATGTTTTAAATTTTCGAAACAAAAATCAAAATATTGTTCTTTATAAATCTCTAAATTTTCTGAATGTATTGGATAATCTATTAAAATATTTATTTTATCATCAGTTATTTTATTTATCCTTCTTAAAGTATTACCATCTTTATCTAAAATATTAATATTAATTATTTGTCTTTGAGGATCAATTTGAAAATCAGTTTCTGAGAAATCAATATTAATTGAAACTAAAAGTCCATTATTAATATTTGAATTTTTCATATTAATTACATTTTCAAGAGTACTATATTCATGTAAATAAAATCTTAAACAAGAATTATGTAAAAGATAATTATTAATAATTTTCGATATTTGATTATTAAAATGATCTAAAATTTTTGAATTTTTTAAATCATTTAAATCATTCAGTGAATACATTTGTTGATGAACTAAATCAATATCTGATAATAAATCTCTATCACCATTTTTACTCTCTGTTATTTCCATACCAATTGAAACAGATGCCGTTATAACTCGTGTGAGTAATAATAGAGTTAAACATAATTGTGTAATAATCATATACATGTTATAAGTTAAAGTTATATTCTTCTCTATAATAATAATAATAGAGAGATAAACGATATCAAAAAAAAATAATATGTAGATCGATCTACCAGTGTTGATCTCTCTTAAATGTAAATAAATAATATTGATATAGGAAAAGTCAAAATTTATTTCCAATATTTATAAATAATTTGGTCTCCAGGTTCTAAACAATGTCGTCATTGCTAATAATAGTAATAACAGTTTGAATTATGTAATCATCACCGTTTTTATTATGTAATGCAGTCGCGTCTTTTCTTTTTTTTTTATCTTTTAATTGTATATTTACGTAATATAATATTACTATATTTATACTATAAATATATTATATATGATATATATTATAATTATAAGATTATATACACTCTTATTAAATAGATCCATTAAATAACATTTCAATTGCACCTTCAACTGATCCACCACTACGTTTTAATGCAGTGATATTACGTTCAAATTCAAAGAATCCCATATCGTTTAATTGACGTAATTGAGTTGCATAAATTTCCTCTGGTGGTCTACTATCTGTTGTAGTATTATTAATAGCATTACCACCTGCTGCTGCTGCTGGATTACCAAATAAATTCATTAAATTAGGATTTAAAGCTGGATTCATAAATGGATTATTACCTAATCCTGCTCCAAAACCTGCTCCTGGATTACCACCTCCAAATAATGATGCAAATGGATTGCTTGCATTAGTATTTTCATTGGCATTAGTATTAGTATTATTGTTATTATTAGTATTAGTATTAGCACTACTTTCTGTACTTTCATTAACATTACCAGGTGCTGGGAAACTTGATCCACTATTTGATAATCCATTACCTCCCATTGCTCTTTGAAATTCCATCATACTTCTCATTGCTTGTGGATTAGTTAATAAGTTTTTAACATAATCAGATTGTAATAATTCTCTAGCTGCAGGTCCCATTGATCTTAATTGTGGTGATTGTTGAATCATATAATCTAACATTTGAGGATTTGATAACATTGATCTCATACTTTCTTGAAATAATGGATTATCCATCATTTGATCCATTTGTCCCTCTGGTGGTAATTGCATACCATCAGATCCAAAACCTAATTGATCCATTGTTGGCATTGGAATATTATATCCTGCATATCTTGCATCTGTTAATCCTGCTAATGGATCAAATGCATTTTGCCCCGCTTCTATATTACTTGGAACTGATGTTGTAGTTGTATTGTTATTACTTGCAATAGCATTGTTATTTGTTGATGTTGTACTACTTGATGCATTACCTGGTGTTGATGATTTAGCCGCACCTTTAACTAAATGTATTGAATGTCCCTCTTTGATCTTATATGTCTCTAATGTATCATTATCTTTTAAAACTTTACCTGAAAAAATAAGACGTTGACGATCAACGGAAATGTCTAAATCATTAGCAATTTTTTCCTTTAGTTGAATAACTGTCATATCAGATGTAACTTGTAGTTGGTGTTTTGTATCACCTGTCATCTTTATAGTAATTGTAAATTCAGACATCTTAGCTAGATCCTTAATTTACTCCTTTGTTTCTATTAATTCTCCTCAAAGATTAAAGAAAAGTAAAGAAATGATTATCTAGTTGCCACCGAGTCGATTGTAATTAATTTATCGAAGAAAAAGTGAATCCTCAACAAAAATCTATCACCAGCCTCAGCCATCTGAAATATTCTAGAAATTTTTAATGTTTCATCTTGTTAACCTCAATTTACAATCAGGCAATTTCTTCTTAAGAGTAATACTTCTTAAAAGTAATACTTCTTTGCTTAAAGGCTCATTTTCATATAACAATATAACAAACTGATAAATTAAACAATCATGGTGATGCCCCCAGTTGGGTACAAACGACCGAATTTCCCGTCACTTTTCTTCCCATTAGGTGCTAATAAATATGACTATGAATCTTCATTTCTTTATAAATTTCATGATATATGGCTGTTTACAACAGTTTGGACAATTATTTGGATGACTGGCCTTTATTTAGGTTGCTCAATAATTATATTACTTACTCATTATTTAATCTTAAGACAAAATTATCAATCTAAGAATAATAATAATGGAAATGGTAGAAATGACCATATTTCAATAGATGAAACAAATGATGATTTACAGATTGTAAATGTAGATGATTTTAAGGATAATCCAACATATAAAAGTTATTTCACTAGTTCAATCATATCAGGAAATAAAAATACAGTCTTCATTACAATTTTTGGGTATATTGTGGTAGGTGCATTTCAAGGTTTTCTTTCAGGATCAATTGTTGGTGTAGTTCTTGGTGCTATCTATGATGCTGCACAATTTAGAATGACTACTTGGGTACCATTTATCTTTTCCTTGGTGATAACTCTATATAATCTTGCTGCTGCTTATCCTTTTACTGTTAAAGGTTTGTAAACATACCCATATAGACACATTGCATATATACTATTCCGTTCATAGTTTTTTTATTTAATACTATTGTATATACTTTAATAGTGTACTTTTATTGGTGACATTGATATCGTTACTTGTTCCTTATCGAAGCTTTCTGTAGTATAGAGAATGTGGCTGGTGAGGTGAAACTTTTTGGCACGACAAAAATTGTGTCGTGGATTAAGCTGTGGTTTACTTTGAAGAGTTAGTTGTGCCAATGTAAAGCCCTGATAGCAGAAGTTATGGTGGTAAAAAATTAATCTCCTATAAAAAACTACCTCCGGCTTATGATTGCAATTATTAATATCAGCTTTGAATATAAAATAGTATAAAAATCATATCTTTTAATTAAAACGTTGAGCCACCTAAAAAGCAAAATTTGATCATTTACAACAATAGCACGGTAATCTTTTGAATCGTACCTAACAAAACCTCTATCAAAACTACATTTCAACAAATTTTGGACCAAAATATTAAATTATTATATAATTTACACAAATATAAATCAATCCACCCAATTAAAAGCATTTAAAACCATTCATTTCACTTTTATTGTTTTATTAATCTTTACAATCAAAACAATACATCTTAACTTCACCATTTTCCAAACCACAAACAATACGTGAATCACCTAAACATACACATGATACTGAGCTTGCATTTGCAAATGTATGCATACATTGTCCATTTTGTAAATCCCAAACTTTAATACTCTTATCATGAGATCCACTTACAATTCTAAATGTATCAGCAGCAATTGACCAAACACCTTCAATATGACCAAATTGTGTACGAATACATTTACCTGTTTTCATATCCCATAATTTGATTGTATTATCAAGTGATGCAGTTAATAAATGGGTTGGAACATTACGACGTGATTTTGTAAATTTCTCGAATTCACTGTCATTATCTGTCTCTTCAACATCACTCTCATTTTCATTTTCATCATTATTTGTTGGATGTACATGATCTGTACTTCTTACACTATTAGCTCTACTTCTTAAACCTTCACTAGGTCTATCTTCATTATTTTCATTATTGTTTACATCACTCTCACCATTATTATTGTCTCTACTGATTTCATCATTTACAACATCAGTAACCAATTCTTCAGTATAAGTAAATGGAATAACACACTGAACTTGAGCAGTATGACCACCATTTTCAACACCACCAAATGTTTGGATACACTTATTTGTTTCTAAATCCCATAATTTAACAGTTGAATCATCACTTGCACTGAATAATGTTTTACTTTTTATATGAATTTTAACTGACGTAACCCAGTCTGTATGACCTCTTAATGTATAACAAGTTCTTGTATCAACATGCCAAACTTTTATACTTTTATCAGCACTACCACTTACAATTAATTTATCGAAAAAATCAACACATAAAACACCTTCTCTATGACCAGGATATGATGAAATACATTCACCAGTTCTCCAATTCCAAACTTTAATAGTTGCATCTAAACCACCTGATATACATTTTTGATCATCAAATGCTAATGCTTTAACACCCATTGTATGACCATTTAAAGTTCTAATTAAATTACATGTATCAGTATTCCAAATTTTAATACTTGTATCATAAGAACCTGTCATTAATAATTTATTATTATCATATTTACAGCATAGAACACCATCTGAATGTCCTGCAAATTTTTTCAATGAATAAAAACCTTTTCTCCAATGTCTTTCAACTGTATAACGTTCAGAATAAACAGCTTTCCAAGGCCTTTTCTGTCTCATGATTTCTTGTGGAGTTGATGTTTTACGTTCTAATGAAGGACTTGTGAAATCTTGATGATTATCAGTTACTGTGGCTTCAGGATTTGGTGTGCCATCAAGTTCCACAATATTATGAGAACATGTAGAGTTTGCATTTTTCTTTCTCTTATTTGATTTTTCTTGTAATTTTTTAACAGCCATTAATGGTAAACCCCATCCACACTGTGGACATTTTCTATCAATATGTTGTTCACACATATATCGCCAAACTCTATCATCATCAGCTAATTGTTTCCATTTGGTTGATACTTGAGCTGCATTACATAAACTTTGACAATCCAAATAACATAAAATTTTTAGACCAATTTCACAAGGTAACATATCAATAAAATCAATCTTTAATAAATGTGAGATTTCATGTGATACAACAGATAACTGAGGGAAACAACATTGTGATATAAGACCTTGTAAAATTAAAGCTCTTCTAGCGTATGATGAATTAGAGAATGTTGACCAAACACTTGTAATTGCTTGTTGATCCTCTCTTGAGAAAGTTGATAATTTATTTTGAATATTAGTTAATTGTTGTTGATCTGCTAATTTATTACATCTAATTCTTGGATTATGACGATAACAATATTTATGATCTACATCTTCTAAATCATCATAATTAGAACTTATCCTTGATTCATAATTTTCATTCAAAATATTTTTTATTGCTTTCTTTTCATTTATTGGAACTAATTTTAATCTTTTATTTGATGGGGTAATTGAGGTTAATTTTAATTTTTTTCCATCTTTTAATTCAAGAGTTTCTAAGGAATGTTTCTTTTTCATTTGTTGTGAATCATTTGTATCATTTTCATTGGCATTATTGAGTTTGGTAGTTAAAACATTTGGTAAACTCAAATCCAATGAGCCGCTAATTGTAGAATCTTTCGAACAACTGCGTTGAAGATAGTTTAACGGATCTTTTATAAGGTCTCCGTCAGGCATAATTACTTTGATAAAACAATTTGTATAACAGTGATATCAAAAGGAAAGTTTTTATATCCAAGAATAATATAAAAGAAGGATAACGGATTGTTAGATACAAAATAAAAAAACCCTGTATGTAAAGTAAGAGTCAGCCACAGTTTTTCATTTACATTATACGAAAATTTAAATAAATTCTTATTTTGCAGGTGCGCCCCACGGTCTCAAAGTGAGAGTCAAATAACCGGTCACGTGATACATTACATAATCACTGGATATGTTATATTATATATATATATATATATATATATATGACACTATTAACACCATTTATCAACAGGATTCAAACGGTAAGCTTCGTAATCTTCACGACGGTAGACACTTAATTCAGTTTCATTTTCAACTCCATAGGATGAGAGAGAACGAGTTTCATCTTCAAGGTTTAAAACCCAATCATCATCATGATCCATATTTATCACAAGATTCATGGTTTTAGTTCCATGTGCATGTGTGTAAATCTTTATAGTATCAAATTCAACATTTCTATAAGGTCTAAGACTTCCCTCTGTTTTTATTGTTTGTTTGATTAATTCCATCAATTGTTTTGGTGTAGTATTTGCTAAATCTATATGTTGGAAAACATGATTTCTAATATTTCTAAATGGGAATGATTTGATGATACGAACAGTGATAACTGAATCATTTAACGGTCTAACAGTTGATGTAAGTGGTTCCTCTAAGTCAAATTCAGACATCTTTAATATATGGTTATGGTTAGCTTTATAATTCAAAGAAGAGCTAATCTAGATCTTTACAACACACTAAAATTTTTTAAGGTTACATGATAAATTTTGAAATTTTGAAATCTTAACTTCCTATTTGGGAAGTAAATCAATTATTTTAATTTTCGGAAAACTTCTATTAATGAGTTCGCAGACCCAATAAGCAATTGCTTTTCACAAGAATGAAAATTGGATTTAATGACTACAAAGGATTTTTAATAATAGGTGATACATCAGATGCCAATGTAGTTGATATTCGTAAAGGAATGAAATCATTGTCTCGGGATGATAAAAATAATAAAAAGGGTGGTAACAAGAAATCGAAGAATAAAAACGAAGAATACAAGACTGATGGTTTTGATGTTTTAGATATTTGTTGGAGGCTGATAAAAGATAATTTTGATGAAGAGGACGAAGATGAAAGCTCACGAGATTATGGTAGTTATTTGCGTAGTTTGTGCTATACTTCAGAACTCTCCAATTATCGTATTGATGATTCCGAATTAAGTTCTCATACAACGATATATGGACAAAATCTAGAAGGTGAAGAATCTACTCAAACAAATAATGATGAGATAGAAGATAATGTTCAAAGTGTAAAAGAAGAAGCCAAAAAGAAGAAGAAGTTGACTTTAGAGGAAAGAAAACAAGCCAGAGAAGAGAAAAGACTTGCCAAAAGTAACAGAAATCAAAGGAAAAAGAATGAACACAAGGAGGAAAATATCAAACGTGATGATTTAGACCTAACTTTGACTACCTCATCATTATCACCAAGACAGAAAATCAATCATTTGAAAACACTGATGAAACAATGCATTGAAGCTGCTGAATCTAACACAGAAAAATTAAGTGAAAGTTCAGTGATCTTTCAAATTGATGATGTTTCATTTTACTGTAATGATCTACCCACATTATGTGATGATGAATGGTTATCAGACAGTACAATTTCTTGGTTTTATGCTCTTGTCTATAATGGATTCATTTTACCATTATTATCAAAAAGATTAATCAACTCTAAATTTTATCAATACGATGATAAGCTTCAAAAAGAAATTTTTGCGTCTCCAATCTGTATCTTGCTACCTACTTTCACTTTTTTGGTTGCTAATCATCTAGAACCACTAGAACTTGTTAAAGAAAAAGTTTTACCATCTGGAATATCAGATGCACAGTTTGTTTTTTGTCCATTGAATGATAATGATGATTTTTGGGCCTCCGAGGGAGGATCCCATTGGAGTCTGGTTGTATTTACAAAATTACTATCATTAAACTCGAAAAAATATACACAAACTGCATTTGTATTTGACTCATTGTTTCAAGCAAATGAATCTGAAACTAATCGACTTGTGAAAAATATGGCAAAAGTATTATACAATGAACGTGATCCGAAATCAAGTATAGATTGGAACATTGTTCATGTACGCGATACACCTCAACAAACTAATGGTTCTGATTGTGGTGTTTTTGTTATATCGATGAGTTCAGTTTTGATATCGGAGTTATTGTTACTTGCCGGATCTACAAAAGATTCATCGAATAGTGTTACAGATTTTTCTCTATCTAATTTGAGGTTTAGTTCTTTAGATTCAAGAATATGGTTAATGAGTACAATGTTGAAGTGTTTGCAAAATGCAAAAGTTTCACCTAAAAAAAGTAATGAGACAAAAGTTTAGATTTTATAAATTTTCAGTATTTCAGTTCTATAATTTGTTATTGTCAGTTATGATTTCCATTGATCTAACATCACCTTTTGCTAATTCTTCATTATTTAAAGTCTTTGAAAGACAAACCCACGGATCACGAGATCCACCCCAACATAAAACTTCATTCTTAAATATTTCACCTGACTCTCTAGAGAATGGATTTTCTTTGAAAAGTTTCTCCCAAATTTTAGATGCAATAGCACGATCAAACAAGTATGAATAATATAATGCACCATAAGAGTACAAATGTCCAAATTTACCTGGCCATGTTGATTTTGTATCAGCTAAGAACATTAAATTTGATTCTAATTTGTGATATAGCTCAATAACATCGAATGAATCACTATTTATATTTGCATTAGTTGCACCATGATATATTTGATCTAAAAGTGCCATTTTCACTTGACCAAAAGTTTCACAGTATTTCAAAATTTTATCAGATTGTAAATGATTCTTAAGTAACTGAAGTGGAACTTGTTTACCAGTTTTATAATGTCTACCAATTGTCATCAGAACTCTTTCATCACGAGCAAATGTTTCATGTAAAATTGATGGAAGTTCAACAAAATCGGTTTGACATCTTGTCCCTGAGACATTATGTAATTCAGTTCTACCCAACATACTATGAATTGCATGACCCATCTCGTGGAATAATGTTGCAATTTGATCCAATGTTAAAAATGCAATATTTGCATCATTCACGCCGATATTGTAATTACATACTAATGAAATAATTGGTAGCTGGTAAGTCTTACTGTTTTGGACAACAGTTTCAATTGTTTCAGTAGTTGGGAATGACTTCAACTTAAATTTATCATTAGCAATTAATTCAGTATCTTGAAGTCTTCTAGAACAACAAACAGTGAAGTGAGCAGGATGTGGTGTTTTACCTCTTCTTTGAAATAAATCTAGGTAGATTATACCAATGTTTTCGTTTTTATCGTTGATTGCATTAAATCTACGAACATCTTCTGACCATACTTCACCTTCTTTCAATTTTTGGGGAACTAATTTTATACCGTAGATAGCGTAGAATAATTTAGATAAACCAGCAACAACTGTACCTAATGAAAAGTATTCAGATATATCTTCATTTTGTTGAGATTTTTGTGAAATCATATACTTTGTTAGTAAATATTCTCTATCCCATGGTTTGATGGATGTTACTATATCCTCATCTGATATATTGATATTCTTATCTATCCGTTCTGAACTCTTATAGAGAGTTTTAAGTTCTTCCAACATTTCTGGTTTCAAATCATCGACTAAACCTTTTAAAAATTGCATAACATTTTCAGGAGATTTTGCCATTTTATCATTAAGTGAATATTGTGAATAATTACTACAATTCATTAAATTTGCTAAAATTTCACGACATCTCAAAAGATTTGATAATAATTTTAATTGTTCATCTGGTGAACTATGTAAAGCAACCCAAATCTTCTCACGTACTTTACTATTTGAACATGATCTTAATAACTCAAAAGGAATACTACCATAGATAGGAATAGATAAACTACCATCAAATCCACGAGATAATTGCTTTAAATATTCAGGTTTTATATCATTTTCATTCCATTCATCCTTTTCAATCTTGATAGATGTTTGTCTTGGTACTGTTATATTATTACTAAACTCTTGACCAGCATTAGCAATATATGAAGATAATTGAACAAAGCTTTCACCTGTTTTGCTGTTCATATCAATTCCAGATTTTTTGAAATCTGCATATAATAATTTACCAACGGATATTTCTTCATTTGAAAGTTTTTCACAGATATTTAACTCCTTATTATATAAAACTTTCTCTAATTTATAAAACAATGGCTTTGAAGTATTTAATATATTCATATGTTCAAATAATTGGTAATGACATTGTTCTGCAGCTTTGACAAACGATGAATTTGGATGAACAACGCGTATGAATTCACATAGATCAATCACTCTACAAAGCATGTCTGATAATCTATCTAAATCTTTGATGTATATATGTAAACTTTCAACAGATTGATCATTAATCATTTCAGCAGTTAATGCTCTTGCACTTTCTAAAGTTTCTTCTGCAAATTGAATTAAACCTTTAGGACTAGTAAGGTATGGATTGCAAAATAATCCAACTGACTGTTTTGATTTTAAATTTATCAAAGAGTTAAACATTCCCTTATTAGCATATTTTTGATCAACCTTCTTCTCTGTATTATCAGGTTGTTTGTTAAAATCACTCCAGTATTTTGGGGAATCAAATATATTTCTTATAGTTTCTTCATTTTGAGTATCCTCTAAAGAAATTTTCACTTTATTTAATGATTCAGATACATCCTTTAAATACAATTTTTGAGTTAATGAGAAGTTCCTTTGTTGTATAAATAAACGAGATGTTATACCATTCGATATAAATCTATTTAAAGCTGTACGTCGCATTAGTGTATAAAGAAACAACTGTTAGATACATGTTGATGAAGGCCAACTTTTCATGATGCCGAAAAAATTAATCTCGCATGAGTCCGAAATACATTTCTAAAAGTTTAACGTGGGGACGCAAACTGTCAGTGGATTTTAATTGAAGCAAATTTACTTTATAATTGAAGTGATTTAAAAAGAACAAAAGAAATAAAAATAGATATTACATATTTATGATATAGAAGCAAAATTTGAGGAGAAAAAAAAGGAGATTTATGGAGTTATAGAACAGTAATGTAGTAATGGAAATATCATCTCTTAGACATACATGTTTTCCATGCATTTTCAGCAAGTCTATCAAACAATTCACGATCTTTAGTTGGATTGTTGGATAATGTTTGACTGTATTTATAAGTGAATGAGCCTATTGTTAAAGTTCCAATAATTTTTTTAGGTGATTTTGACGAACTTGATGAATCATCAGATATAACAGAATTAGCTGATGATAATGGGGAAGTAGAGGTAACTATATTTGTTTGAATTTCCTTTGATACAACTTCAGATCTAGAAATATTGTTGTTATCAGTTACTTGATGAGGTTTATTATCATTTTTTTTATCATCTTGATCGATATTAGCATCATCATCATCATCATCTTCATCGTCAACTTCATTACAGTTAGCAACCAGATCATCTTCCTCACTATTTTTAGAATCGTTTCTATTTATTTGTACATTTTCATTATTTCTTTCAAGTGGAGTAGTTGATCCAGGTACAATTTCATCATTATTTTCTACATTATAAATATCTGAAATATTTGAAGAATCTGCTAATTTATTGATATTTGGATTTTTCTGAAGTTGAAGTTGAATTTGTTGTCTTTGTAAACGTTCAGCAGATTGAGAAATTGAAGATGAATTTATTGAAGATGAAGAATCCGTAGTTTTTTGTCGTTTATTACTTGGTTGAACAAAATTATTATTGTTATTATTATTATTATTAAATTTAGAAGTTGGGGATATAATTGGAAATGAAGGTATATTATTAATTGATGAAACAGGTGTTAAAACAGGAATCAATTGACCATTTGCATTTTTCATATAAACCAGTTGAGAAACTGGTGCATGATGAATATGTTGTTGATGTTGTTGAGGATTTACTTGAGGAGAATGTTGTTGAGTTGAATGAGGATGATGTTGATTAATATTTTGTACATGGTGAGTTGTAGGAACCATATACATAACTTGAGGATGATTTTGTTGATGATTTGGAGATTGAGATGATGGTGCTACAGGTAAAGACATTACAGAACCTGTTTGAGGATTATAGAACATTTGTTGATATTGTAACATTGGATTAGATTGATCTCTTTGAGCTGCTGATAAAGATATCTGTTGTATAGGATATAGAGGTTGTTGGAAATTAAGTGGTAAGTTTTGATTTGGATGTATAGTATGAGAAGTACTTTGTGTATTAGTTGGATGTATTGATTTATTAATATTGTTATTATTATTATTATTATTATTATTATTATTATTATTATTATTATTATTATTATTATCCTTTATTGAAGATACTGAAAATCTTTTTGGTAGTGATAGAGGAGAAGGTGTAAATTTTGAAGATGATTTATTTGAGGTAGAGTTAGAGTTAGAGTTAGAAGAACTATTCTGATCTTCGGGTAGTGTGTCCTTTTTATAGGGTTCATTTGATATATCATGAGATTGTTTAGGAACAAGAGATAGCGATATATCACATTTGCCTGTTCTAGAATGAATCGGATCCAGTGAGGGATCCGTTAGAGAATTAGATTGAGTTGTTTCAGGCATACCACCTAGTAGATGCTAAACCGGGTTAGTTAAGATAAGAATGATTTAAATGTCCAGATAGGTTATTTCCTGTATTAAATGAATAAAAGAAATCAGTGTAAGGAAACCTTTTAATCAATTATGTATGGAATAATAATAACGTATATAATATATTCATGCAAATATCCATGTAAATTAATATATCAATTAAAAAAATGAAAAATTAACCACTAATAACAGGTTTTTCCCACTAATTGCCACTATTTTCCAGCACTTCCCTCTCTTCTCCCCACAAGACACTCCGTTTTTTTACCACTTACTGGGAAGTAGTCCCCTATTCTCCCACTAAAAATATAAAAATTCGCCCTTTTTCCAGTTTTTCTGGCTCAGCGCTGTATTTTGTCAGTGAAATTTATCATCAATTAAAGAACCTGATGTTATTATAATAGCAAGATTCAATACATTGTAAAGGGAATAAATACCATTAACGTTACCTTTTTCTGACTTATTTATTTACAATACAGCACTTTTATTAGGCATTCTTGTATTATATACTTTCTTAGAATGTCACATCCCCCTTCAAATATAGGTTTGCAGGGCCCATTTCATAATCAATCTTCCCCCCAAGTTTGCGCCACATTATCCAATTCAACATTAAATCAGAAATCTAATAATGTTCATGTAAATGTTAATGAATTCACAACTAAAAATACTCATTCTCAATTGAATAAACAACTCCCATCATCCAATTCTTGCATAATGTCAAATAACGGTAATATTAATAATATTCATTTGAATAAATCTTCATCAAATGCTCAAACTCCGGTTATACGTATTTCAGATTATTCAACAAATTCAAATTTTAACATGACAAGTATGGATGATTTACTTTCATTATCCGGTTTGGATGAATCTAATTCCAAAATAAATTTAAAATATTATAATAAAGCTTTAGTATCTTATTTATCTCATCAAGGTTTAAATATGAATCCTCTTAAATTAACCGCTTATCAATTAAGAGAAAAAAATTATACCATTGCATCATCTAATACCCCAATTAATTCTACAATTATAATTAATAGTAACATTGAAACCTTTATAACAGGTAATGGTCAAATATTGTTTCTACCATTTAACTCTCAAAAGAAGAAAAGAAGAAATAATAATACTAACAGTAACAATAATAATTCGGATTCAAATATTCATGATGAATATAATGATGATGATATGGATAATGATAATGATAACGATAATGAAAATGATGTTGATGATAACTATAATGATAATGATGGAGATGATACTGAAATCGATTTTCTTAATGATCATAATGAAAACTTTACTAATAACCATCAACAAAGCTTTAATCAATATATGAATATGCCTTCCAGTTTTCCAACAAAATCAGTTAGTAAGGATAATGGGAATGGAATCACTTATCATACCTTTGGTATCATTTTCAAGATTAATAAACAAGTTAACCTGAATCATGTTGTAAAAGTCAACTATCACACACATGCGAATGTTAAATGGAATTCAAGTGAGTTCTCTAAGAAAGAACCTTTTGATGAAAGGTATAGAACTTCAATCCCGATTAATTGGAATTTAGATTTACAAAATCCCGACTGTTATATTCCTTTTAAAGACTCAAATAGCAACACATCTGTAAATGATTATATCGAAACAATTACTCTGAATGATTCGCTTGAATCAGATTCTTTTTCATTAGATTCAATGAATAATGTTAAAAAACCTTTGGATTCAAAAGTTTCATCTGAACCAACTCAAAAAGTTAAATATTTTAAACCTTTATCGCCTAATAATTATGTCTCAGAATCGAAAATATTGATCAATGACTCAGTTGTTGAATCAAATCTATTTGCTAATTCTGATACTGATTCAGAGCCATTGAATCCAGGTTATTATATTTTTCTATTACCAGTTGTATACCCTTTAAATACCTGTGAGTCCATATATGCTCCAAATTCTAATATTTCCCATGATTTCTCAATTCAAATCCAGAAAGGAATTGCTCCGTTACCCAACTTACAAGCTCCACAATCTGCATTTTTATCAACTTCACCATCACATCAACATAGATTTGAAGAGCCAAAATTTGATTTAGAATCTAAAAATATGAATATTATTGATAATAGTAGTATAAGTAGTACAAATAATACCACTTTAAGTGGAAACTTTTCTCCAAGTTCTTCTTCCAAAACATCATTTTTCAAGAAAATAGGTATCAGAAGAAACTCATCATCATCCACACGCAATAAAAGTATATCCACATCTATTAACTCAACATCAATCAGTCACATAAACGATCAAGCTACAAATGATCAAAGACGTAGATCAAATAGTGGTGCTAGTTTTTTCAATCATCAAAATCAACAAATAAAAAGTATTGTTTACAATTATAATTATCAATTACCTTCAGTTAGATTACCACCATCTGATGCAACGTCAACTTTGAATAAATCAATTTATGTGAATAAAGTTTGGAATAAAGCTTTAAACTATGAATTATTATTACCTAAAAAGTATACACAATTATCACCACCTGATCATTTAAACATATCTCCAAATAATAAGTTTTTACGCAATAATACATTCATGTTACAAATGAAATTAGTTCCATTAGTGAAAAATTTACAACTTAAACGTATCAAAATTAACATTATTGAAAAAATAACTTATATAGCAAAAAATCCTAAAGATAGTAAACTGGCTGAGGAAACCAAAAATTTGAGGAATAGATCCAAGGAAACTGTTACTACTTTAATGGAAATTAAAACAAGGGACAAACCATCAAATGTTGTAAATCCTAGAACTGTTCCTCAAAAAACTGAAATTGTTACTAATTGTGTCAATGATAATTTGTTAACTTTTTGTTATAACAATGAAGAATCAGAACTTTATAACTCTCCACTGTTGCAAACTCCTTCCAAAACTCATATTCATTCCCATTCAAGATCAAATAGTCATGGAAGTAATAGTAGTTTTAAGAACTCAGCATCAGGATTTTTACACTCATCCAGAAAGATGTCAAGATTTTTAGATGGTTCTTTTAGTGGTCACAATGATTCTCAAAGTAGTAATTATAATAACTCACACGCTCAAGAAGATGTCGTCATTACTAATCCAGTTAAATTACAATGTCCTCTTACATTTGTTGCCAATGATGATTCTAAGTTTATTTCTACAGTTTATGAAAATTTATGCACAGGTACTTCCGACTTTACAGGCTTGAGAGACAACAGTAATGGTCCAAATAATAACATTAACAACAATAATGATTCTATGTCAATTTTCTCAGTTAATTCAAATGATAAAAATGATGTTCTTTCCGATGATGATTACGGATTTTCCAAATCCCCGAAAAGGAGAACAAGAAATTTTTCATTCTCAAGTAACAATGATAGTATCAATCAAGGATTCAGTCCGAAGAACAATCATTATGAAACTAATGAGTATTTAAACAATGGAAATAATAATTTGAGCAATAACAATGAAACATCCCTATATACATTTTTACCAGATGCTACCTTTTCCAATCTGAAAATTAGACATAGATTACAAATATCTTTTAGAATTAGTAGACCTGATCCGAAAATCAAGACCAATGATAATAAACCTAAAATGCATCATTATGAGGTTGTTGTTGATACCCCAATTGTTTTTGTTTCACCATTCTGCGTACCTGAAACAATGAATTTACCATCATATGATGATGCTGTAAAGCATGGAATGTTTGAAATGAATAAAAGTTTATCAAGAATGGAATTAAATTCTGATAATGATTTCAGCTCATCTGATAATAGTAGTGATGAAAATACAGTATTTGCACCATGTTCTCCATTAATGTCAAGTAATATAATCAATACTATCAATAATGGTACAACGAGTGAGGGAAGTGCAATAAGTGACACAACAAATCTTATTGCAACATCACCATCATCCATGCACAATTTGGACATTTCTAGAGGTAACAGTTTATCAAATAATAAGAATGAAAATAGAACATTAATGATTCCTAATGATAAGACAATGCGTAACAATGGAGTTGATGCTACATCATTATTATCTGCCACATTGTCAAGATCTAGAAATAGATCAGATTCTATTCACAAAATGTTATCAAATAAAGATATAGATCAAGTAAATACTATTGATGGATTAATGGGCTTATGTCCACCCGATGAAAACAAACCACCGGAATATAGTGATAACAGATTTAAGTTTGAAAGACTAAATAATGAACATGATAAAGAGCATGCTGGAAGAGAAGAGTTACCACCTCCACCTATTTACGAGGAAGTTATTGAGCAAAAGAGAAAAAGTGAAAGCAGTATGAACATTTCATCTAATAATAGTTTAAGATCGGAAAGATTAGGTATTTTGAGAAATAATAATGAAACAGTGGACACTAATATTCATTTCAGAGGTGTTGATACAGCAAATGGTAATCTGAGATTGGTTAGAGATAAAAACATGAGTTTTGATTCTGAAGATTTTAGTGGTGGAGTTGATGTAGAGAGTGTTATGGGTGATATTGCATCATTAAACTTGACGCCTACAATGAATGATCGATAAGTAATGTATTTTAGTAATGTAAAATAGTATATTTACAAGAAGATTTTATACATAAAAATTAAAAACTTTTAATTTTTGATTTTTAATTTTTAATTCTCAATTAATCTTTATAATTAATCATTTTAACTTCATCAGTTGGTTCAGATCTATATATATCACCATTAGTATTCATATATTCTAGTGCCTTTGATTGAGAAGCAACTAACTTTGATTCAAGTTTTCTTTCAAGAGGGGCTTCAAAGACAGAACCTGAAAGACAAACATTATCATTATAAGGATCAATATTAAATGCTAAATATTCTACCATATCTCTAACAGTTTCAGTAACATTATCATCATTTCTATTTTTAACAATCCATTTTTGCTTTGTATCAAATTTATAAATGATTTGACATAATAAAGTTGAACCATCTTCATGAGGGAAGGCATTAAATGATAATAATTTTGGAGATGAATTAAATTGAACTAATTCCCATTTAATTGAACCCTTTGGCAGAGCAGCTTGTCTTTTACCTAATTGGAAATAAACAAATTCTGAAACAACGGGACGAATATTTTCAATTTTACGATTTGCAAAATGTTTATTAACTTGAATAAAAGTTGTTATTGCTTTATTTTTCCATTGAACAAATTGTGGTTTATAACCCTTTTCCATACCAGATTTAAATTGATAAACTTGAACCCAATTAAATGCAAATAATTTAAGTCTATTCCAAAGTGCACGTAATGATTGTCCTGGCTTACTTAAAGTTAAATGACTATATGCAACTGGAATGTATGGATCATGTGGAACACCGACTTTATTAATTGTTGGACGTTGTTGGTTATTTTTCTTTCTTGATTTTGCACCAATTCCAACAGCTGGATCTTTCTTTGAAACAATTTCTGAGGTTGAAGCAAATCTGGCAAATAAACGAGATGTCTGTAGTACTGATGGACGGGTTCTTGCAAGCATATTTAGGGGATGTCTCTATAAAATCACAAAAATCTAGATATGCATTGCATGAATTGATAATAGTAAAGAATTTCATGACATTTGAAATTTTATTCGTTTAACTAAAAATTGGAAATTTCACCATTTTCAATTGTTGATTATGTCATCATACACATTATACCATTGAGTCTATCTCTTTAGATGATCATTGTAGGTATTACAAACTATATTACTAACATATAAATATATAAAAGGTAGTGTACAAAAATTCTATCGTCTAAATTCTATATCATTATCGGAATCAGAGTCAGATTCGGGAGGTGGAGCTGTATTTCCTCCCATACGACGACGTTTCGTTGGATTTTCTTCAATTAATGTAGAATCATTAGGAAATGGTGGTGGAGATGTTGTAAGACTATTGAAAGGATCATCAGATGATCCAAATGATTTGCGTTCTTCATTAGATGGGTAACTGTCAAATGGATCATTGTTTAAGTTATTATCATTATTATCGTGATCATGAATACCACGATCGTTAATTCCATTATCAATTCCATTATCGTTTTCATTTTCATCATTATCACCTTCATTAAGTTTAAGAAGAAGATTAATTTGACGTAATAAGAGAGGTCTGAGTTGTGCAACTTCAAAATGTGATAATCCATAAAGGATTTGAGCACCTGTACGTAACATTCTATGTATTTTAACATCACGTAATTCCTGTAAATCATGTAAAGCAGCACGAATTTCATGTGGTGAATCAATCAAATCATCATTTGCATTTTGTAAAAGCATACGAGCCATAGCTGGCCATAATTGTGGTAAGCTAAGTTGTTCAGGTGTTAAAAGTAATGTTGGATTCCTTCGTTCTAAACTAACCGCCCTTCTTAATACTTCAATAGATAGCCATTCAGGTGTAACTATATTACATTTACGTTGTCTCTTTAATATAATAGCACTCCATAATGGAATTTTATGAAGTTGAAGTGCTTGCATTCGTGGAATTGTTGGTCCAACCATATGAATCGCTGGAAGTGAATGCCTTGAAAGTACAAAAACCTCTTCCTGTTCAGCTAAAAACGCTACTTCCTTTGCATTAAGTATCGGTATGTCTGTCATGTATGTATGGCACTTTCAAAACTTCTTTAAATCCTTGCAAACACTCCAAACACGAAGTTTCATTAATTACTGGGTGATCGTTGTGTGAATATTCAAATTCTTACGTAATCACATATATTCTCTCTATGTACATGAATCAAAGAATTTTATTGAAATTTTTCACTTTACGATAGGTCTTGAATTTATTTCCAGTTAGCAGGGAAAAGTTATGACAGATGCTTTTGATCCGTTGAGTTTTTTTGAGCCCGTATTTATGGAAGATGAATTGACTAAAAAAACTGAAGCAAATTTGGAAAAAGAGACATTAAATGAGACAGTTTTGATAACAAATGAAAAAAAAGAGAAGAATATGATAGATGAAGAAAAAGTGCAATCAGTAATAGATTCTGACGAATCTGATGAAATACAGGCAACGGTACTTGATTTACCACTCCCATCTGCATCATTTGATATACTTTTATCTACACTTAAACTATTACAACCTGCTAAGACAACAAATTTTTCACGACAAGATACAGATAATGCAATATGCTTAGATGGCATAGGTCTTCAACCTGAAGATATCAAACAAATATCAGATTATTTATCTCTATCTGAAACTACAATTCTCACATTTACAGCTCTTCCAGTAACGGCATCAACAGATTTAACCGCATATCTTACACAAATAATTGCAGATCCTTTATTACACTTATCAGAGGAAGAAAGAGATGAGATATACAATCTAGCTTCTTATATTATGTCTGCAAATTTTGCACCTGCATTAAGAGGTAATTCAACTAGATATATCAAACTAGATAACTCCAATGAAAAGATTGCATTATATGAACCTGCTTTAACAGAGGATAAAGTTGGTAATATTACATGGGGTGCATCTCTTGTCCTATCTAATGCTATTGTTTCAAATTCATCAATTACACCATCATGGTTAGACTATAACGACTCCTCTCCAATATTAGAACTTGGTGCTGGAACTGGGTTAGTTTCCATAGTACTTGCTAAGCAAAATACAAAACATCATATTATTTCTACGGATTTACCTGAAATTATAGACAACCTTGCACAGAATATCAAGCTAAATAATATCGAATGCAATTTACTTTCTTCTGATGATCAATTCACTGTTTCGCAAAATACAGATGAAGTAACGGTGACTTATTTAGACTGGACAAATCCATTGGAGTTTTCAGAAAGAGCATCATCAACCGAAACAAAATTTGAAACATTAATTTTCTCCGATCCCGTATATTCACATCAACATCCATTTTGGGTCAGAGATACCGTCAAAGCATTGCTATCATTGAAGAAAGGTTCTAAAGTTGTATTCATGGTCGGTAGAAGAGAAAGATTTGAAGATGTAAGAGATAGTCTATGGAATTTAATATCAGAACTTGGATTGACTCTCTCAGAAGCAGATACAATCGATTCTTTCGATGATTACGGTCAACTAATATATGATTATAAAATATATTCTAGATAGATAGTTTGATAATATTATATATACGTTGAGGAATTAATTATCACGGACTTGAATTGGATGTTTCTTCATCTGTTGTGTAATGCTCTTCATAACCGGAAGAAACATATCCTTCTTCACTTACCACTTCATTTCTTTTCATTTTTATACCTAAAAATCCTAAATTAGATCTCTCACTTTCATTGCTACCGATATCATCAAGCATCTCGTAACTATCTGCACCACCACCATCGAAACCATTCTCTTTGAGGTTGCCATCTTTAATACTTTGATCAATTTTTGTAACCAAATCTGGTGGTGCATTGAAAGTTTCATCAATATCAACATCACATTCTTTAAGTCCACGTTCAATGGTTCTTTCAATGTTTAAACGATGCTTGATAAATAACAGTTTAGGATAAGTTACTTTTTCTCCGTTAGTAATAATTCTAGCTAATCTTTCTTCCGTTGGATCAGACAGAATGTACATGTAATCACTTATCACTATTTTAGGGAATAATGTAATTGTTCCACCAAAATTTTGTAAAAATAAATTGGACCAGTCACTCTCTAGCAAGTTTGGAAATAATTGAAACTCTTTCACTAATTTCAGCCATTTGATAATTTCTAATTTAATTAAATTTTCTAAGTAGCTTAAAATGAAACCGCCTCTAAAAGTCTTACCCTTTGATCTGATGATTGGTTTACCTATATCACCACGATTTTTAAAGATCCATAACATAACATGCGGATTAACTTGTGAAACGATCGAAAATTTCGTATTGAAATACATGTTTAAGGTATTCAATGGGACATCAGTTCTTAATGAGCCATCTTTCCATTTACTACCAAGAGAAAATGGTCTTATGATATTGTCTTTAGTTTTTTCCATTAACATAACTGGATTCAAAATACCGGGAACTGCAGCAGATGCCAACATTGAAGACCAGATACAGCATTTAGGTGATGTAATATAATTACATAAAATTGTTGGTGAGTGAATATCATTTGGAACAGTAGATATATTCAAAATTTTACCTGTTTCAAGGTAACTTTCTTCAAATGTGGTCGAGCCCGTCGTCCACCATTGTGCCTTTTTAGCCCATTCAATTGAATCAAATCTTGCACCTGTAGTCCACCATCTTTTCATCCAAACCCAGAATGGTTCTGAGCCAAATGCGTTTATCTTACTTGATAGTTTTGAGTTAATCAAGGCTAAAAGTTCATCATTCTGTCTGGTTGCTGCTAATGCCGCAATCATACCACCACCAGAGGTACCACTAATAATCTTTGGCATTAAATCATTTTCAATTAATGCTTTAAGAACTCCAAAATGATTATAGCAAAATGATGCACCTCCACTCAAGACTAAACATGTTCTACCAAAATTCTTGTTGATAATCTTAAAAAAAATTCTCTTCTCCTTTATATTTATCTCTTTATTTTCTATAATGATATTTAAGCATTTGACCACTTCACTGTTATACTTTTCAATTAACTTTTTGGTTCCATAATAACAATGCGAATACATTAACGGGTTTTCAGTACCTGCAAAATTTGATTTAATACAGGTTTGTAAAACCACCATTAAATCTTCATATTTTTTGGCATGTCTTAACTTTCTCAGGTTTCCGATAGTTCTTCTAAGATTTCTCCAATCGTAATATTTGTATCTATCGTCACTACACCAATCATCAAGTTTGAGATATTTATCTAATTTCTTTGAATTTTCTATATACTCATTGTAATTTTTGGAGTTTCTTAAATTTTTAACTAATTCCGTTCTAAATTTATCCCTATTCAGCATTAGATTTTCTGAAAATGAGATGGATAGTCTCACGATAAAGTATAATACCGATAAGATGAACGTCCAGCAAAAGATGAATATCAATAGGGGGTATCTAAGAATTGTGAATGTTAATGAGGATTCATCATAGTTGCTATAGTTTTCATCAACGTGTATTGAGGATGTTGCAGAATCTGGTCTATTAAATGATGCACTGCTTGCCCTACTATACTTATCAGCATCACCTTCACTAGCAGCACCATCAATTTCAATGATTTCAGACTTCCTACGTTTCGTCTTATTATATACCGGTGTCCAGTCCGACTGAGATGATATAGTTTCAACACCGGAACTATGAGGCTTTGCTAGTGTATCAGCTATTGAAATAGTTGAATCCGTTCGAGTTATATTATTATCATTGTAATCATTGTGTTCATCACAGCTTAATGCATCTCGAAAGGCCTTGATATGATCTTCATTAACGTAGTCTGTATCCAACCGAGCACGCGGCCCCAAGGACATTTCACTTGGATCTTTATTCAGCATTGTTCTTTACTTCAATAATAAAGATCTAAGACACAACGATAGGGCCCACTCGATGAAGGGAAGGTTCAATGTAAATTGCTTTGAGAGTGCACAGCCTTTGAGCCAAAAAATAACTTCACTAATGTTACGTAATGATATCAATTTGATGATTTAGAGAGTGCTTGTTAAACAACTCTCTTTCTTTGGTTGTACGTGCTTTCTATTCTTACAGTTAGTGGAATAATGATTGATAAAGAGGCAGAGAATAAAAAGGGGAATGATGATATATCTCCAGTTTATCCAGTAATGGAGCCTAAATATTTACAATTCACAAAATCTCTTATTGAAGGTGCACATGTTGATTTACCAAATCCATATTACAAACATCAACAAAAAATGTTGAGTGAAAAGAATGATTATGCACATCCAACTGAAAATATGGTACGTTCATTGGTTACTCAATATGGTCCTTTTGAAACTATAACAGAGGAAAGGTTAATACAGATGATAAATAGTGAATTAATGACTGATGCTGAAACTGATACTTTAATAGTTCCTAATACAACAAATGATAGAGAATCAATGGATGTGGAAATGGAAGATACCGAAGAATCAGATTTAAACCAACAAATAGAGGAAGCAAGGAAGAAAGAAGCAGAGTTTTATCAAAAGAGAAACGCCATTTTACAATATGTACGAACTGCACTTGGATCGTCTACAATGACATTGGATTTTATTTCTTTATTATTATCATCCGTCAGACAAGCTGCAGCATCTTCATCAATCTCTCCACAATTGAAACAAAATATGAAGCTAGGGTCTCTTTCATGTGATAGAATTACAATAAGTGATCAAGAATTTGAGAAGAAACGTAAATTAGACGATGCAAATGCAATGAAAATTGGACATGGTTGGAAACTTCAAAGTTTACAAGAATCATCACGTTTACTTAAAAGTACCTTGTCAAAATTGACCACTGAGTTGGAAAAAGAAGATGTATATTGGAAGGAAGTATTAGATGTTTTCAACCAAGGTGAATTAATTACATCAGTTGTTTCTCCAAAAACATCCAAGAAAGAACTCGCAATTAAATATGGGTACGGTGATTCAGGTAGTAATTATTTTGACAACGGTATAGCACTTTTGAAAAAAGGAAAAGAAGGTCATTTAGAATTTGAAAAATTCAATACAAATGAAAGAGAAAAGATTTGGAGTGGTGAAAAAGTTGTCTCTATTAAGATTTTCAAATTTTCTAAATCTAACGATTCCAACTCTGATACTTTGAATGAAAGTCAACAACTTATTGGACAATCTGACTCATATGGTATATTGCTAAAGGAAACATCTCTCTCTGATGATTCTTTCATCTCAAAAATTAAAAATTCAAGATTCTTCATTTTTGAAAACGAGTTATTCTGGAGTTTAATGAAAGAAGCAACCACTTTGGTCAATGTACATGTCAAAATTGTCGATAATTACATTAGAATTGAACTTCATGATATAGTGGTTCAAATCGAATCATTGAATATTAACTCCCCAGAATTAACCCAACCTACTCCAGATTTACCTGAAAATAATAGAGCTGATGATATAATAAAGTTTTTCAGAATCATGTTATGTGCCAACAATTATAAAAACACACAAGAGTTGTCACTTCCTCCTGTAGCACTCAGTAAAGAAACATTATCAAGAAACAAGCATGCTGTTTTGATTAGACCTATGATGATGTATACTAGACACAACCAACTGATAAAGAAATTCAGAGACATTTTAGCATCCTTATTACTTGAAGTTGGTGAAACTAAAGATGATGCAATGAAAATGATAGAGAAGGACTTGGTCATCGAAAAATATTTAAATGATCCAAATAAGAGTACCGGTGAATTTAATACTATAGAAAAATGTTACAACCATGATCCATTTATACGAATTAGTCCAAAAATGGGACCTGTTAGTGTATTATCACTTCAATATAAAAAAATAAAAATATCAATAGAGTTAACATCCAGTTACTCAACTTTACATATTACTATGAATGTTAAAGTAATCAAAATAGACGTTGATGAAACAGTAATTGAATCATCGTTTCATTCAAAGAGAGACGTTGCTACATGTCTTTCTTGGGTTTTGAAACAATACAAATGATATAACTTTTTATAAATAGTTTCTATAAATCTATAAATTGTTTTATTCTATAAATGTAGAGACAAAATGTTTACCACCAGTCTGATGATTTCGGACTTACAACGGTTGATTCAATTTTCAAATCTTTAAGATCATCAATAACATCTTCTAAATTGTTTAAATCTTCCCCATTTGGTGGAATCACTACTTCTTCTTTCATTATTTCTAAGATTATACCTTCAGGTATATCAATTTTAGCAGGAATACATTTTAGTGCTAGATTTTTCTCTTTAACTTTAACATCGAAAAGTTCACACAATGATTTAATTTGTGTTTCATATTGTAATTTGACATCAGTGATATTTTCAGCATCTAATAACTCTTCAATGATATCTTCAGCATAAAAGACGTACATACCTTCATTAATAAATTCAACTTTACCCTTTTTGATTAATGGAAAAACTTTCTCATCAGTTTCATTATCTTTTAAATTCCATAAGTTGTATAATGCGGCATCAACAGTTTCCACAGTTATACCGAAATAAACATCTTTGATTATTATACCATTATAATAATTATATTGTACTTTAGAGTCACTAATTGAATTTTTATCATCATTACTATTATTACTATTTGTATCTAGAATTTTGATTGATCTTTTAGTAGCCTTTTTCTTTTCTATTTCTTTGGATTCTTTGTAAACTGCATAAGCTTCACTTAAGTCCATATCAGGTAATGATGATGTATTTAATAACTTAACGAAAACGGAACGGTTTGGTTCAGGATCATGAGATTCTGAAAATAATCCATATGCTTCTGCTAATTCTTTAATAAATCTTCTTTGAATTGGTTTCATTGGGCGGAAATTATGGCCTTGCTTTAATTGTGAATTTTTCAATTGACGGAAATTTGAATCATTTGCTGATGTTAATACTTTTTTCAATATATCTTCAACACTTGTACACCAAACAGTTTGTTTAGAATAAAGGCTTAAAACAAATTGTGTGTATATTGATTGAACTCTTTTCATTTTGATTGAAATTTCAGTTTCTTTGGTTCTAGCAGGGTTTAAACCTAAAGCTTCAAACAACAATCTATTTCTACGTTCTTTAATACATAACTCATCACATGGAATAGTTGGAATATATTCATCATCTTCTTGAACTTCCGTTTCAGTCTCTTCACTTTCTTCATCCTCTTCTGATTTTCTTTGCTTTTGTTCTTTCATCATTTCTTTAACTGAAAAACATAACATTGGCTGTTTCTTTCTACCACAATCACAAGTTAAAACAATTTTAGCTTTACATGGTAAAGATTCATTACATGGTTTATCACCATGACATAATTGTTCACATTCATGACCACACGATTTAATTTTCATACATTTTTCATTGCATTTTTTAGTACATTCCCCTTGTTTATGACATGTCTTTTTACATTTATGTCTGCCACAAACTAATAATTTATCACATACTTTAAAACACGAAACAATTTCTTGATAACACATAACATTTGCAACCAAATTTTTCTTTTCACATTGACAAGTTTTAGTTACTAACGTCGTACATTTTGGACAAGGAATATCATCTTCATGACAATTATGATGTTCAGGACGATGACCACAAGATGTAGGTCTTGTACATTGATAAGGACAACGAGGTAATTGAGTACCACATCTAACAGGAGCTGAAACTATAGTTTTACCACAATAACAAACCAAATCATCAGATGAAGACTCTAAACATGGACGACATGGACCAGAATGACAAATATCTTTACAATGATGTTTACCACAAGATAATAATGAGTTACAAACTTGTTTACAAGTATGAACATCTTCAAATTCAACTTGATCAGCAATTGCAGTTGTAATAACATTATTTCTTAATTGTTTTTTAATTAATTTTGATCTATCAAATGCAAGTTGTCTATAATCACAACATCTTTTGGTACAAAAATGACGTTTACAATTGAATTTTGCATTACATTTAGTTTGACAAATTGGTTGGTAACCTTCAACATTTAATTTACAAGCAATTGAATAATGAGTAAATCCACAATGACAATCTTTATCAACACTTCTATAACAAGGAGCACATTCACCTGTATGACAAGTCCAATAACATTTATGACCACATGGTAATCTTTTATTACAAATATTATCACATGTTGGAATTGCGTCTAAACAAGATTTTCTTGGACTTGATAATAATTCATTAATTTTATGTTTCCCACAAGGACAATTAATTAAATTTTTAGGACTATTTGGACATTTATGGATATCTTTTGTAATTGAATGACAATTTAATGGACATTTATGTATTTCACAATCTAGATGTTGATCACAAGGTTGTAAACATTCAAAATTTCCAATCCATTTTTCATTATCAGTGTTAGAAATTTTCGGTAATCTATCATGACAATAAATTTTATCATGAGATTTACCACAGTAGCATTTTGAATCAATAATAATATCACAATCATCACAGATACCTGAATGACATTTCTTTTGACATCTATGTAAACCACAAGATAATAGATCATTACAAATTTCATCACAAGACCAACCATTATTATAAGGAGTTAAAGTACAAGGTAATTGTTTTGAATGTTTACCACAATGACATTTTAAAATCGGACCCAATGATGTACACTTTTCAATATGAGGACCAGGATGACAGGATTTTGTACATTCATGAGAACAGTTTAATAAAGGATTTGAACAAATATTACCACAAGAGTGAGGTTCTAAATAATTAATATTTGGATTAATTAACTTTCCACACCAACATGTATATTGTTTTGGAATTTTATTATGACTGAAATTACAAGAGGGACATCTCCAAGAATGATCATCTTGAGTTGATGAACCCCTTTTGGACCAATTTTGAATACAATCTAAATCGAAAACTCTATAACAATTTGAACAAGACCAAACTTGAGATTCCGGAGTTAAATAATCGGTACAAACCAGACAAATATAAGCTGAAGTTCTTATTTCTTCCAAAATAAACTCCGACAAATTAGTTTCACCATTATCCGGTAATGATATAGCATCCATTCTTACCTAAATAGTAAATTGTTCAATCAACAAATTAACCTTAAATTCATGCATGAATCTTTCATGTTAACCAGAGAACAAAATACTGAAAGATGAAAAATTTTAAAATTTTCCAAAACCCCACAGTCGCGTCTTTATTATTACAATTTATCTGTGCACCAATCCTAAATCTCTCTTCACACAATATTTTTCATTCCCCTCTTAATCAAGTTAAAGAAGAATGCATGAATTTCTTACATTAAAGGTTTAGTTTTGGAGTTGTGTATTTACAGCTTTTGAATTTTTTATACTATAACTAAAAGCAATGGCTACTTTATCTGATCCATGGAAAAAGAGAGATGCATGGAGATACCAAGGGGTGTTCTCTAAATCTAATAGATTTAAGGGTCTTTTCCCAGGTTTCTATGTCGGTTTAGGTGCGTTCATTGCATATTCAGTTTATGAAGATTATCTTGCTCCAAAACCAGCTCATCATTAAATTCTCAATCATTTATTCATATATTACTATTCATCTACTATTTCGTGTATAACAAATTTTATATAATATAAATTTAAAAAACAACAATTATTTATTATTATTAAATATTATCAATATACAATATACTGTAGTATATATTGCATAACACCAACTAAACTGATCAAATACTTTAATGTGTATATGTACTTAGTAAAGTGTTTAGTTTTGAAGTTTTTATAAAGTTTAATTATACAAAATGTTCATACTGTATATAATGTAGAACATTATTTTTATCTTTGAGGTGATCTATCCCTCTTATTATTATGCATCTTAGCTTCCATCCAACAACTCCAATGATAAACTGTACCATTAATATCAATTGCATTCTTCCAAATCCATTCTCCTTCATCTTCATCAAATATACCAATTTGCATCTCACGACAAATCTTACAAATAACTTCATTATTTGATGATTCAGGTATACGTACGATATGTTTTGGTGCCTCTGATAAATCAATCTTATTATCATTTCTATCCTCTCTATCCTTCTTATCATTTGTTCCATTTGATGTAATCTTCAATGATGTATGTGCAATAACATTACCATCCTTTAATCCCTTTAAATTAATTAAATTATTACCATCATTGTTATTATTCATAGCAGCAACATTATTATTATTAAAATGAATATTATTGACATTATTATTATTATTTGTCTCTTTCTCATCTAAATCATAATCAAATTCAGTCCAATCCTTTTCATTTAAATACCATGACCTATTGACCACACCACCTAATCCACCACCTCCAATTTTCATTCTTTGCTCCACACGTTGGTGCCATTCATCATGATTCTTCTTTATAATCATACCTTCATTATTATCAGAAAATCTTTTATTGCATTTATCACATTGTATAGGTTTAAAATTATACAATAATGAAATTTCATTACTCGTAAGTACATGATTATTAATAAAACTTTGTGATAATACAAAATCTTCAAGTATTGATTCCTTTGTTGGTTTTATAAATTTAAAATCAATCTTATTATTGTTATTATTTGTAGAATTATTAATAGAAGTATTAATGTTGTTATTAGTGGTTGTATTACTATTACCATTAGTAGATTTTTTTAATATATTTTCAAGAAATGCGATATTTTTCAATCCCAATGGATTGGTAGATGGTGGTGGGGTATTCATAGAAGGTGGTGACTTAACTACTGGAGATTCCGCTTTATTATTTGCCATAACAGAATTCATCATATTGAATAAAACATTACTATTGCTATTATTAGTTGGAGTTCCATTGACATTACCATTATTATTACCAGTAGCACCCATATTTAGAAAATTTTGTAATTGAGAGACAGAGAATGGTAAATCTTTTTGTTGCTGTTGTTGTTGTTTGAGTAATTCTTTCTGTTGTTGTAATTTTAGATTATTAAGTTTCATAACTTCATCATCTCTTATACTTTGTAACTGTTTAGCAACTTCGTCAAGTTGCATTTGTGGGATTGAAGAATTTGAACCAATAATTGTCTTTAATTGATTTAATAATTTAAATCTTTGTTGACACTTTTCATCATTAGGTGAAGCTTGTAATCTTGTATTGACCATTAATATTAATTCATTAACTTCAATAATTAAATTAGGTTTAGATGCAATTAACGGAGTCCTTTGAGTAGAAAGGTTATTATTATTATTAATGTTAAGATCTTTAGAATTATTGTTAGCAGTAGTAGTATTATTTATACTACTACTACTACTATTATTATTATTATTATTAGTATTATTATTAACATTACTAAAATCATTATTTGAAGAATTTGTAACTTTAATCAAAAATGTTTCAATTTTATCCAATTGGTTAATATCAAATAATGGTAAACCAGTTATAGCAGTTGGAACTTTCCAAGTTTTGAAAAGTTTAATTAATCTACACCTAGTTGGATCATCGACTAATCCATAAGTTTGAGTAAATGTTTTAAATAGATTATGAGAAAATAAAGTAGTATAAGGTACACCAATATTTTTAGAAATAGAATCTAATAAATACAGGGCGAAAAGTTTTTGAGAAGGTATTGCCTTTTCAATTCTTCGTTCAATTGCTGAAACGATTGCAGATGCAAATTGACTATTCTCCTGAGCCAACGCAGTATGAGATTCGATAATAGGACGAGAATTAAATGTAAGAGCCTGTAACGAGCTATAATAATCATCAGCAAACTGATCTGCCGTTATAGTAGTAGCAGACATGATTATATTAGTTTGATAAAAGAAACTAATAGAAAGAGAGTGGAAAGTGGAAAGGGAAAAAAAGCAGAATCATAGAGCTTGCAGGCAAAAAGTTGCAAAAGCAAAAAAGAAAAGCAAAAAAACAAAAGAAAGCTCAAATGACCGAATTTCTCACTCACTGAATGGCAAATTCTCTCTTTAATTAACTTGACGAAAAATTTAGATTTTTGGAAGAAGTGGTTTTATATATATATATACTGGTTTGTGTTGGTTTTATTTGTACTATATTTGTATATTTTATTATTAGTACAGTACTACACTACATACACTTAGATACTAATCATGTACATGCAAAGACAATTCGCTTCCGTTTTAAAGGCTTCAGTTCGTTCTCAAGCTATCTTTCCTGCAAGAGCTTTCTCATCAGCTAGAATTAACTTCAATGATGCAAAGAAGGAGTCCGAAAAATCAGAACAAACAGAAGATGTTGTTAATGAAGAATTATCTCCTATTGAAAAAGATTTAAAACAATTAAGAGAAAAATTAGAAAAGAAAGAAAAAGAATATGTTGAATTAAAGGATAGTTATATTAGATCAAAGGCAGATTTCCGTAATTTACAAGAAACTACAAAGAGAGAAATTCAAAAGGCAAGAGATTTTGCTCTTCAAAAATTTGCAAAAGATCTTATTGAATCTTTAGATAATTTTGGTCATGCTTTATCATCCGTTAAGGAAGATTCAGTCAAGGCAAATGAAGAAATTAAACAATTATATGATGGTGTTAAATTAACTAGAGATGTCTTTGAAAAAACTTTATCAAGACATGGTTTACAAAAAATCGATCCATTAGATGAAGAATTCAATCCAAATAAACATGAAGCAACTTTCCAAGCTCCTCATGAAGAAAAAGAACCGGGCACCGTTTTCTTTGTTCAACAACCAGGTTATGAACTTAACGGTAGAGTTTTAAGAGCTGCTAAAGTTGGTATTGTCAAGGCAAAGGAGTAAATTCTTTAATATGAATATACCACTACCACTACCACTACTACTACTACTGCTACTACTATAATGTTGATGACTCTTAATGATTTGATGTGAAGCTGTTTTAATAAACAAAAATAAGTGAAATGAAACTTAAATATTTATGTTTAGATATATATTAGATATCTTTTCCTGTTTATAATCTAATTTATGTATTAATTTTAATAAAGAAACACTAAATGTTTGATATCTTACTTATTCTATTTTATATACAAGTTCTATACCACTTACACGATAAACTTATAATCATGTGCTTTCTTTTCAGCAAAATGCATACGTAATTTCCTTCCCTTTACTTCAACATTCTTAAGCTCCTCTAGTGCCTTTGCAGCTATAGCAGAGTTGGCAAATCTTGCATATCCATACCCTAAACATTCCTTTTTAATTGGTGATCTGGCTAATCCAACTCTTAACACTTGATATGGTCTTAAAATTTCCATTATATCTGATTCTTCAGTGGAATAGGATAAGTTTTCTAACATTACAACATCATATTTCTCATTTATCTTCTTTTGAAATGAGCTACCAAGTAAAAGTTTTATTGGTTTATTATTAAGTACATAACCTTGCATTTGAACTGATGCACGATATGCATTTCTAGGATCAGAAAATACAATATTACCATCACCTCTTGCATGTGTTTTACCCTTATTTTTAGGTACATATATAGATTCCAATGGACCATATCTTTTAAATATTTCACTGAGTTCTTCCTTGGTTATTTCATATGGTAGTTGTGTCATATAAACTGTACGTAAAAGTTTTTGTGGATCTGCTTTAACAGTCTTTTCTCCATATCTATCAGCTTTTGATGCAAAGTTAATCCCTTTTTTTGTTATTTCTTCTTGCAAAACTTTTCTAGTTATACCAAACCATCGTACATGTACTCTACCTAACATTTTACGTGATAATACCTACCACCAAAGACCTTTCACTATACAAAACAAAAAGAGAAATTTTACAAATAATTTATATTACGCAAGCGAATCATGATAATGATGTCGAATTCGGTTTACAATTTTTAGTAATTATTGTTATTGATGTCTTCCTACTTGCATACTTTCTCTACTCAATCACAATCAATTGCAGAAATCAACCATCATGGGACCTCCACCACCTCCTCCTCCTCCTCCTCCTCCTCCTCCTCTGCCACCACCAGGAATGCCTCCTGCAATGGCACCTCCTGCTCAAGGACTACCAAAAGTCACACCAGATAGAAACGCTTTACTAGGTGATATTAGAAAAGGTACTCATTTAAAGAAAGCTGTTACAAATGATAGATCAGCCCCAGTTGTTGGTAACTCATCTAATTCCTCATCGTCTAATGGACCACCAATGGGTGCACTAGCAATTCCATCTTTTTCATCTGGAGCTCCTCAAGTTCCATCAATGGGTGGACCACCACAATTAGGTGATATATTTGCAGGTGGTATACCTAAGCTTAAACATAGAGCAACATCTGAAACAAAACTTGACGAACCTGCTATATCAGCACCACCACTTCCAAAAGTTCCATCAGGAAGACCGAATAGAAACTCAATGAACTTCAAACCACCTACTGCTCCATCAATTCCAACAATATCTCCTCCATCTGCACCATCAATTCCTATAATTCATCCACCACAAGCTCCAAAAACACCATCAATTTTTCCAGCAGCTCCTCCGATGATACATTCTGCTGCACCAACGGCTCCATCTATTCCTTCTACACTGATAAGTAATGTTCCTGGTAAATCAAAGCCAAAGATGCCATCAAAAAGACCAAGTCAAAAACAATCAATACCTACTGCAGCTCCTCCATTACCAAGCATATCTGTACCTCCACTTCCAACATCTGCACCTCCACTACCATCCGGCACACCTCCATCATTTGGTAACACTCAATTTTCGGTATCATCACCTCCACCACCACCACCACCACCGGGACCACCTCCACCTCCATCATTATCTTCATTGGGGAAACAATCAAATAATACAAAGAGTGCATTACCAGTGTCTGGAGGTTTACCATTTTTGAATGAAATCAACAATAGAAGAGACGATAGATTTGTTGTTGACGATGATAAAGTAAACAAAGTATCAAATGATACTCATTCATCTACTACTCTTCCACCTACACTGCCACCGGGTGCTCCCCCATCAATTCCATCATTTAGTGCTCCTGCACCACCTGCACTTCCAACTATGGCGCCACCTGCACCAGCTGTTAATCCTGCTCCAGTTGCTCCATCAACATCATTTGCTTCATCGGCGCCACCTCCTCCACCTTCTCTAGGGCCACCACCGCCACCTGCTCCTCCATCCCCCCCTTCACTTCCATCATCTGTATCATCACTACCCCCACCGCCAGGGCCACCACCTCCTCCATCATTTAACAATACTGCAAAAAAAGCACCAACTCCAGCTGTTGCAGCAGGAGGATTGCCATTTTTAGCTGAAATCAATCAAAGAAGGAATGAAAGTTATGTGATAGATGAAAAGGCTGTTTCAAAGAAGGCTTCAAAAGGAATAAGTGCACCATCAGAACAAGATAATGCAATAGCACCAAAACCTCCAAGTGCTCCATCTGCTCCTATTTCTAGTGGTAATCCACTCATGGATGAAATAATGCAACGTGCACATAAATCAAGTAATTCAATCACTCAGATGTCGTCCTCTCCTGTTCCAAAACCACCATCATTACCAGTGGCTACTCCTCCATCTTTGCCATCTGGAATACCCCTTGCACATCCTGCACATCCTGCACCTTCTGCACCATCCATTACTGTTTCATCTACACCATCTGCTCCACCTGTACCACATCCAGGCTTTGGTATACCCGGTATAACAGTACAATCAAGTGTTCCATCGCCGCCTCCAGCTCCACCACCACAAGCACCACCGGCTCCACCACCACAAGCACCACCGGCTTCACCACCACTTGCGCCTTCTTTTCCTCCATCGGCCCCACCAGCTCCTCCGTCACTTACACCATCGTACAAACAAACAAGTTTTGATAGTTCAGATACGATGAGTGTATTTTCCAATCAAACCTCAATGACATCGAGTAGAAAGAAGGCACCACCTCCACCACCACCTTCATCTACAACTAATCAATACTCTAATCCATCATTAACGGTCGATACACAGCCACTAAATATAACTCCAGCTTCACATACTCCTATATCGCCATCACAATCGAAGGCACATATTCCCGTTGGTGAAGATAATATTTTCTCTAGTATAAAATCTAAATTTGGAAGTGGATTTAGAGGACATCATAAGTCAAAATCTGGCATACCGTATGAACAGAAGGATCAAATTTTACGAACACAAGTTGCTGGTAATGAAATACGTAAAATAGATGTTTCAGCATATACAATCAGTGGTTCAATGAGTAAAAATGAGAATGCAAATGTTTCATCCTCATCTCCTTCAGGTTTTAAAAAAATGGAAAGTTCAAGGTTCAAGTTTTTGGAACAAAACGAGATACCTAAACCTCATAAATTTCAAGGACGTATTAAACTATATCCTAGTGGACGTGGAAGTAGTATTCCGCTTGATTTATCAGGATTAAAATAACGATTTTTATAAATTTATTAAATGACCATTAGAAACTTTATTATGTACAAGTTTAATCGCATCTACCATCCTTCCAGCCATCTTTCCATCTTTCCTTCCATAATTGACAATCAAAGACAGGTTTGCCAATTTTAACATTAACAGCATTATGTGCATTACATAACCATTTACCGAATTCATCTCTATTAGTGACTTGAATTTTTTCCTTGTTCATGTACTCTTTAAAATCATCAGCACAGTAGAAACAAGGATAAAGGTTTGAGAATGACTTCATAAATGTCTTTAAGTTATCCTTTTGTGCCTCAGTTGGCTTTTCTGGATATGTTGCAGCGATTGAATGTAGAAGTGTCCATGTTGATCTACCTAATTCTTCAACATCCGGAGGACAATCTGAAGGTATTTTATCTGTTGTTGCTAAATCACTAGCGATAGCAGTAACAGCAGCTGCCCCGACTGCAGCATTGGATGTAGCATTGTTTGTAATCGAACGGAAATCAAGTAATGTGTTACATGTACGGCATCTGGAGTTGGTTAGTAATCAAGTTAGATATTTGTGTAAAAGTTATACTTTTTTATACTTACGGTTTCCCATTTTCATCGTAGACAATTTTTCGTCCACTTGCACCGAACTGTGGCATTCCGTGTGGTTTATCTTCGGACATTCTATATGGTTAAAGAGGGAGTTAAAAAAAAGAAACTTTACTAATGTAAAAGAAACATCATGTACTGGAGTTAAATTTTTATATCCACGAAATTATAATATTGCACTTTAGAGGTAATAAATTTAAAATACATAAAACTAAAAATATAGAGATTATACTTGTAATCAACAAGATTAGATTGGATAAATATAATTGTCAGATGTCATAATGATATTTTCTGTTTCTAACTTACGTAGAGCATGGGAACTTTCATCAGGTCCAAATTTATCCTCTTGTGAAAGTTTACCATTTATCATTTCGTTTAATTCATTGAAGGTATATTGATCTTGTTTATTAACTTTAAAAAGTTCTGATAACGTACGTTTGTATAATTGGTAACGAATGTCAGAAAGAACACCAGGATTGTAGTTTGCATTTTCAGCACTTACTGGTTGTAATGTAGTTGCAGCTGTTAGATTTAGATTTTCATTATTAATACTTTCAGTTGCTGTTTGTAAGTTTTCTAAGTTTCTTCTGACTGATTCAACTTCTGTGCTTGTATCTTGATGGATTCGCACAGATTGTGTTTGAGATCTAGTTTGACGTTGGGTTGGTGATGATTGAAGATTTGGATAATTATACATTTCCATATCTTCTTCATCTGCTTCTCTACCATCTTCTTCATCATCTTCATCATCAGATAAACCTGTATCATCAGTTCTTCTCTTTTTACGTGGAGATTTGTTGGTGTTATTTGATTTCTTTTTAACTTCTTTAAAAAGGGAAAAACGTAAAAGTTCATCTGCAACTCTAACATCTTTGACATTAACTGTTGCTGATAGTCTAATTTTAGCATGAGCAGTTGCCAGTCTAATTAAGGTTTCTAAAGTTCTGGCTGTAATTGGGGTTGTTCTAGAGTTTTTGGTGTTTTCATCATTTCTTAAGGAAGCATAAATATCAACAATTAAGTTCTTAGCACTTTCTGTCATTATTGGTTCTTTTGCCTTTGCATATTGAATATATTTCTTCAAAAATGGAATTGTTAAAACTAATGGTCTCATTGAACCATCAGGAACCTTAACTGTAATACCAGCATGTATACTTGGATTAAATTTAAGGAAAACTTTTGATGTCTTATCACCACTTTCTTCTACATCATGATCACCGACAGCCAGTTTAATATTTGATTTATCTCTTATTGGTTCACCTTCTGCATAACCTGGTGGTACAAAACGATGCATATTCATCACATGTTCACTAATTCTTCTATCTTTTTCATCATCAATATCATCTGTAACAATGAATAACAAATCAAATCTTGATAATAAAGAATCTGGTAATGCGATATTTTGTTGAGGAGTTTTATAAGTATCATATTGACCAAAAATTGGATTTGCAGCTGCAAAGACTGCGCATCGTGCATTAAGTGATGTATGAATACCTGCCTTAGAAATGGTAATAGTTTGTTGTTCCATAACTTCATGAATAGCGACTCTATCAACATCATTCATTTTATCAAATTCATCAATACAAACAATACCTTGATCTGCTAAAACCATGGCACCGGCTTCTAATTTTCTTTCACCAGTTTCTTTATCTGTTGTAACTGCAGCTGTCAAACCAACACCGGAAGAACCTCTACCAGTTGTTGTAATTGCTAATGGGGCTGTATTAAGAACAAATCTTAACATTTGAGATTTAGCAGTTGATGGATCACCAACCATTAAAATATTGATATCACCTCTTAATCTTGCGCCATTTGCTAAAGTTTTGGATGTACCACCTAAGAGCATTAATAAAACTGCTTTCTTAATATATGCATGACCATAAATAGAAGGAGCTAAAGATTCTGACAGAAGTTCAAAAATTTGTTTCTTTCTTGATAACTTAACAATATTATCTATATCAGCTGGAGTTAAGTTTTCTGTAACTTTGGAGGATGTCGAAAGAGCATGTAATTGATAAACAGAGTTGGCAATGATAAGAACTTTAAAAGCACCGTTATCATTTAAACCACCACCCAATGATCTATATACACCAATAACTTGAATTCTATCACCAGGTTTAGCAATATCAGCTAAATCATCATCCAAAATAACATCAATTGATCTTGGTAATTGGCCAGGAGGTGAAAGTTCAGGTAATTCTTGAATGGTGATAACTTGATGATCTTTATAAACAGATAAACCATATTCAGTTTCAAGTTTGTTACCTTCTGTATCTTCAGTTGGATAAATTGCAGGAGTATTAACTGGATCAAAACTTGTAGTTTGATCTCTATATTCTCTTGACGAAAAATAATTTTTTGCTTCATTATAATGAACAGATTTGATAATTTTAGGTCTGATCAAAGAAGCTTTAGTAATGATACCTTCTATGGAAACCATTTTAGAAAGATATGATGAATTAATTGTTCTTGGAGAAACACTATAAGCACCAAAAGATCCTACAAAAGAAATGTAAAAATCATCATTCTCAGATAATTCAACAGATGGAGTTTCCACTGGGTTGTAAATAGCATGAACCATTTCATTCAACGCCTTAATTGCAGCAGGTAAATATTCAGCTGGAGTATTAAGTAAACCATTTGCAAAGTTTAAATCAAAACTTCTTAATTCATCAATATTAATTGGTAGTCTCTTTTTATTGTTTCTTAACATACGATGAATTTCAGTTTCATATACTGGTACATCATTGATTCTTATTGAGAGAAAATTCTGAAAGATTCTGACACGGTCCTCAAAGGCCATGTCCTGCGTTGGAGATGTTGATTCCATTGTTTAATGATAGGAAAGATCAAAGTGTCTGTTGAGATAAAACCAATAAATTTGTTGCGTATAACTACTATATAATTCATTTTAAAAATTATATTAATATTATGAAACTGAGAAAAATGGACAATTTAGTTACCTTTTTGGGAAAAGTAATTGAATTTCGCGTCAGTAAAACATTTTTACAGTGAGATATAATCAGCAGTAGATGTTGCATGAATATATTATTTTACGAGTTGTACGACAATTACTCTGTTCTTTCTTTGAAAACAATGTCAAACGAAAACAATGAAGCACCCAGTGAATCTTTCACCGCTGTTCTTGCCCGTTTGAGGGCGGAAGCTGGGGTGGAGGTCGCACAACCAAAAAAGCTAGAGACGGAAAAACCTGTGTTACCCCCAAGGGCACTGCCCGCTAAAATACACAGACCTGAAGAAAGTAAAGTCAATAAACCACCTATAATACCATCGAGACCACTGGTTCCGAAAACGTATACCAAGTCAAATAACAAACAAATATTTACACAGATACAGGTATCGAGATCCCAAACGGGAAACCCAGTCCTTGAACACATCAGTTATGAAATGAATAGTAAAATTAAGGATGTGGATTACGTCATCAGCTCGAAATGTGTTGTACTCTTTCTTTCATTGAAGTATCATAAACTTCATCCAGAGTATGTGCTGAGACGATTGCAGAAAATCACATATAATCTACCTGACACACTAAGAGTACTTTTAGTCTACGTTGATGTGGAAGATTTTCATGATGCAATACGTGAACTAAACAAAATGTGTCTCACATCTGAAATAACATTATTATTAGGGTGGTCTAATGAGGAATGCGCTACACATTTATTAAATTTAAAACATGTTCAAGGAGATTCAAGTCAAGCTATTTTACGAGGAAAGCGTGTATCAGATGAAGAAATTATTGGTCAACATGGTAAATTTTTAGAGAGATTAATTGAATGTGTCTCCGGAGTTAGAGGTGTTAGTAGTAGAGATGCACAAAAATTGATGGCTCAATATAAGACATTCAAAAACATTGTTTCATTAGAAGGATCGCAGTTACAACAAGTTGAAGGATTGGGAGAATTCAAGGTGAACAGACTCCTGAATGCGTTTAACAAACCTTTCAACAGTTAAACTTGAAAGCTAAAGGTTGACTGATTTCAATAGGAAGAGACGCGCCGCCTTCCTTTTTGGGAAATACGTAAACAAATGCGCGCGTTTGGTTTGTTGACATTTTAATGTTGACGTCTACTAACTAATTTTTTATTGATTTTATAACCTTTCTATGTTACTCATAACAAAACACAAGCAATAATCTCCTTTTGACATCTGTACTCAACATAACTAACTGATATATCGTTTATATTGCTATTAGAGGAAAAAAACACTCAAATTAAGAAAGTGATTAAAAAAAACAGCTCTCATTATTCAATACCCAACAACAACTATTCACTCCTTTTAAAATCAGTTTCTAAATATTCAATACACTGTCCTTTTTCGGTTACAATTTGAAATAAGCACCATCTTGTCCATTGAATATTAAAAAAACACAATGTCAACAAATGTTGTTAATCCTGAAATTCCAGGTAAAAGAAGAATTCCTAGAGAAGTACGATTTGGAAATTATGTTTTAGGTTCTACTCTAGGTGAAGGTGAGTTTGGAAAAGTTAAATTAGGTTGGAGAAAAGATGGAAAACTGCCATCCCAAGCTGCTATAAAACTTATAAAAAGAGATTCAATTCCAACAGGTTCAGAGAAAGAAGGGAAAATATACCGTGAAATAACTGCTTTAAAGAAATTAAGGCATCCAAATATTGTGAGATTAGTGGAAGTTTTACAAAATGATAAATATATTGGTATAGTCTTAGAATATGCATCTGGTGGTGAACTATTTGATTATATTCTTGAACACAGATATTTGAAAGATTCTTTTGCATGTAGATTATTTGCCCAACTTGTATCAGGTGTTAATTATATGCATTCTAAAGGAATAGTTCATAGAGATTTAAAATTAGAAAATTTATTATTAGACAAACATAAAAACATTATAATAACAGATTTTGGATTTGTTAATTCATTTACAAACAAACCAAATGATCTGATGAAAACGAGTTGTGGATCCCCATGTTATGCCGCTCCAGAATTAGTCGTTTCAAATGAACCATATGAAGGTAAAAAAGTTGATGTTTGGTCATGTGGTATCATTTTATATGCAATGTTAGCTGGTTATTTACCTTTTGATGATGATCCAGAAAATCCAGATGGTACAAATATCTCAAGACTTTATCATTATATTACACATACAGCACTAACTTTCCCTGAATTTATCCAACCAACCCCGAGAGATTTATTAAGAAAAATTTTAGTATCAAATCCAAATAAGAGAATTTCACTAAATAATGTAATTGCACATCGATGGTTAGCTCCTCATGCACCATTTTTATCAGTCTCTCCAGTTGAATGGGATAAAAACTATAGATCTTCTAGAGTTCTAACACAACAAGACAAGGTTAATCGAAGAATGTCATTAATGGAAAATCCAACATCTGTTTCCTTAATACTAAATAAACAGAGTGTCAGATCTTATTCAACTCAAAATGTGAACGCTTCATTATATTCCAATCCTGCTGCTCCTCAAACTTCAATAACTACAGCAATTCCATCTGCTGAAACTTCACCTGTTAGTTCACCGTTAAGACTCAGTAATAATTCAAACAATACAATTTCCACAGCACATCACACAATGAAAATGGAAACAAATAATGATTCTAATAATGAAATAGTGACAAGACATTCAAGATCCGGATCAACTGCAAGTTTAGTATTACAAGCAGTTGTTGATGCAGATTTTGAAATCAAAAGACGTTATAGTAATAGTTCTAATGAATTACTTGCTACTCCTATAAAGACAAAATCAACACAACGACCAATATCATTTATACCATTATTAACATCAGATAAAAATAAGAATTTTGAAACTATAAAGGAAAGTCCGGAACATCCAAAACCACATGTATTGGCACCATTGGCACCTCCAAACTTTAATAATAATTCATCACCACAACAAGTTTCAACAACAAAATTACCTTCATCAAGAACAAATAAACCTCGTCCAACATCATATCATCCATCTTATACTCCAAATTCATTAAATTCGCCGATGTTTGGAAATAATTTTACTCCGGCAGATTTATCATTCCTTGCAAAGACTAATTATTCTGAAAATTCATTAAAGAATATTTCTAAATTCAATAGTAACTATTCATCAACAAGTGAATCATTAATCTCAGCATCAATAAAAGAAAATAAAGCTGGTGATGTGATATCCAATTCATTGGAATCATTATCTATTATGTCAAGCTCAAGTCCAATAACTACAAGTAATATAAAGGAAGAAATAATAAATGAAGACGTTGATGTGACATTAAGTAATGATGTTTCAACTGATCATGAAGATAATGATAACAATGATACTGCTGATCGTAATAATAAATCAAATGATGCTATAAATAAAACTTTAAATATTAATGAAAATCCAATTGAGCATAAAACCAATGATGAAACCATAAAACTTCCTACACGATCATATTCTACAGCTGCTACAAGTGTTGATCCTAAATATAAAAGATTCAGTTTACTTACATTTTATCAAAATATTTCAGAACCAACATCGTCAACAAGTAATTACAAACCTACAATCCATGAAGATGAGAGGCTAATTGTTGTCAATGAAAATTCATATGATAGACAGAGGAAAGTTACACCTCCAACAATAGTTAAATCAAAAAGTTCAAGAAGAAACAATTTACAACCATTAGAACCTTCAAATAAAAATGAACGTAAAGTTTCAGGTGTTATTCAAGATAAGGAAAGGGAAACTACATCAACTGCTCGTAAAGTGATGGACTTTTTCAAACGTCGTAGTATGCGTATCTAAGGAAGTTTAATGATAATGATTGTACATTGTTTCCAAGCTTAAACTATTATTGTATTTTTACCATGTTTTTTTAATGTTTTTTATTTTGTTTTTGTTTACTTCAGGGAATTTCTATAAAATTAATTATTTATTTCGAATCGAAGAATAATAGTATTTTATTACTTAATATAATGTATGATATAAAATAAATAAGATGGGGTTATTTTTATTTAATTGTATTGAAAGATCTATTTTTGCATACTTCTTAAATAATTTTCCTTAACAGCTTCCCATTGTTGTTCTCTTTCAGAGTGATATTTCTTCATCCATTTAGATGGTGAGTTTTTCATAATAATATGTTTTCTTAAAACCCAAGGTTTTAAAGTATTTGAAGCGAAAACGACTGAATTTGTTTCGAAAGCTTCTTCAGCTTCAGGATCAGCCTTTTGACCTCTAAAATTACCTGTTAATCTTAAATCACGAACTGCTAAATATTTATCCCATTGATCAGTCTTAGTTCTTGGTCTAACCCATTCTTTATCTTCTGTTTCAACTGAATAATTTGATTCATGATTTGGACCTTGAGCATTTCTAGTTAATGATGAAATTGTAATTGCATTCATACCACCACCTGCAAGTGCAAAGAAACTTAAAATAAGTCCATATGGAATTAAACCCTCCCAAGGAATCATATTAGCTATTTATTAATTCAACTAGCAAACAGCTACTGTTAATAGAAGAGAATCTTTTAAAGACTAGATCCATTAATCACAATATTCATGTTTCTCTTCCTCACTGTAAAATCATTTTTCTCAATTTTCCCCTCCTTCTGCCAATTAAAATTTTGTGTCAGTACACGACGCGTCGATTTGAGTGGGAAAATTTTTAACATGTTTTTGTTAGCTTAATAAGTACTACATATACATTAGGAAGTATTATTATAATGTAAGCGGTAATAATGATAATAATGTTGTACAAAATACAGATAAATTGACTAACTAAACGAAAGATATAGTTCTTATATATCATTTTAAGAGTTATAAATTATTTTATAATGATTTATTTATAAAAGAGTTTAAAATTAGATGTTGGATGGGTAAAGCATAATTCTGACGGAAGCACCGAAAGTCTTTGCTGGTAAGTTGTTTTTGAATTGAGCTCTGATTAAACCATTGTTACCGTGAACTCTGGTAACCTTACCCCACATACATCTGATTTTAGTACCTCTGACTTCTTTAGATGCTTTGTAAACATATGCAATTCTTTTACCTAAGTAGAATTTTGCTTCATCCTTGTTAGCAACACCTTCAATCTTGATTAAAGAAGTGTTTGGGTTGGTAACGTTCTTGGATCTTTGGTATGAGACGTGCTTTCCTTTGACGTACACTGTAATAATAATAAAAATTTTAAATAAAATATAATTTAATGTTAGTATTTTGTTTCAGAAAAAAGATTTGATAAATAGACATCAATCTACATATCTAATGATAATGGTAACAAGTAAGTATAATATGACACAAGTGATAATAATGATGGAACTGAACATACTGTCAATTCTGTTATTATTGTTTCACTACTTAGAAACTCCTACCCAATGTAGATAAGAGATTATTCCAACTTCTTCAAATGTTAAAACCAATTAACATCATATGCAAATTTTCATAATTCTGAAGCACATATTATAATTAGAAACTACTTTATCATTCATATGTCCATTTAGTCTAATTTTTTGGTGAATAGTGAATATTGGATTGAAAAATGGTATAACTCGTTGATAATCCATTCGTTTGATATTTGTATTGGTACTTACATCTGTGAGATTCAGCCATTTTTGATGTATCTAAATAATCTGGTAAATGAAAGAATTTCAAGAAGATTAACAAATATTCAACACTAGAATAATACAAGTATGGTTGAAAGTCTCAATATACTACAAATTTTTTTTCACCAGGTGCGTCTCAGTTTCCCTCACTGCCCCAGCGCTGTGGGAGGCTCTGCACTTTGCCACTATGAGTGAGAGCGAATTTTCACGATTTTTTTGATTTTTTCCTCTTTTCAAATTGTTAAGTTTTATTGCAATAGCAGTCACTGTGTATTATGTCAGCATTGTGTTTTGCGTCTTTTTTATTTTGTATGTGGTGTGAGTGTGTTTTGAATTTTGTGACCTTGTGTGTGCCACGTGTGTTTTGAGGGTTATCTTTAAGGTTAACCATACTCTAGTTACAATACGTTATTTTGCTTCTACTTTTAAATTAATTTATACTATTTACACTTACACAATTTTCTTTTCCCATAAGGTAAAGTCAAACTTGAATTCATCTTCAATATTACCAGTAACTTCAAACTCTTCATGCAATCCCTTAGATTCAAGAACTTTCTTTAACTTTTCATTATCACATTTAATCCATAGATCCTTATCTAAATTGAAATATGAATCCATTTCTAATTTACCTTTATAAGTAATCTCAGTAAGATAAATAGCATCAATTAAATCATGATGATCCTTGAGTAATTGATTGTAAACTTCAGCCCCTCCAATAATGAAAATTTCTTCAATTTTATCACTATCTTGTAAACTTTCAATAACTGAACTTAATGAGTCTGATAAACGTAAATGGTCTTCATTATCAGTTAATTCATCACCAATTTCAATCTTTAATTTTTCAACATCTCTTGAAAGTACAACGTTAACTCTATCCGTTAATGGTCTAAACTTTCTAGGAATTGATAAATAAGTTTTACGTCCCATAATAACTGCATTTTTCTTTTCTTCATGAGCAGTTTTAGAGGTAATTTTACGGAAATATTTCATTTCTTGTTTAATTGCCCATGGTAGTTTACCTTTGTTACCAATACCTAATTCTGGTAATAGTGCTGCAACAATAAGAGAGACTTTTGGAGATTTGAATACTTTAGTTGATGTCATCATTGATTGATTCTTGTAGCACTTCTTAATGAAGAAGATTATCGTACAGACTATATGCATGCACTTTGGCGTCAGCAGGTCATCAAATTTGAAAAAATGTAAAGGTTTACGTAATATAAACTTCCCCAGATTATTAAACAATAGAGGATTCATTATATCAATGGAATCAATAAAACAAGATTAATAAGATAAATAATGTTAATGAAGTTTAATATATAATATATAACAGTGAGTTTAATGTGTCCATATACGAACGGATTTATCTTTACCACCACTTGCAACTCTTTTACCATCAACACTCCAATCAACTGTATAAATTTCATCTAAATGACCTGGTAAATCAGACATTAATTTCCTCGTTTTAACATCCCAGACTTTTAATGTAGTATCCTTTGAACAACTAACTAATAATCTACAATCAGATGACCATGAAGTTTGATAAACTGGTGCAACATGACCTCTGAAAGTTGAAATAAATTTACCATCTCTACCATCCCATAATTTAATTGAATTATCAAATGATGCCGAGGTAACATATCTACCATCTGGTGAAAATGAGACATGATTAACTAGTTTTTGATGTCCTGTCATTCTACATAATGGTTTATTTGACTTACTTGGTTCCCATAAGAACATTGTGAAATCATCACTTGCAGTTACAAGTCTTTCAGTTAATTTACCACCAATTTTACTAACCTTTTCAAAATTCTTTAATGCTCTTTCCTTTTCCTCTTCTTCATTCTTTGGAGTTTCACCCTTATAATCAAATGCACCTAATCTTAATACATGATCAGTTGATAGTGCTAAATGATTAACCCAATGTGCATGAGATTTTAAAATTTGTAAACATTTACCATCCTTGGAATCCCAAACTCTGATAGTTTTATCATGAGATGCAGAATAAATTAATCCCAAACCACCCCATTTAACACATGAAACTGCTGATGAGTGACCTGACATAGTCATTAAACAACGCATTGAACCAGTATCCCAAATTTTAATTGAACCATCCTTGGATCCGGAAACTAATCTTGCCTTGTGTCCCTTTTCAACTAAATGAATTGGTTCCCATGATAGATAACTGATCCATTTACCATGACCTGATAAGGTACCTAAACAATCACCTGTTTTAGCATCCCATAATTTAATATTTGAATCCATTGAACCAGTTGCAATTACATCACCTCTTGGTGACCATTGAACACATAAAACCCAATTACTATGTCCATTTAATGTTTTTTGAATAGTTTGAGTATTAGTATCCCAGATTCTAGCAGTTGAATCACCAGCTCCTGTAACTAATTTATCACTTGTATTAGGTGCAAATTGAGCTGCTAAAATTGTTGATCCATGACCTGTAATTGTTGCAGAAGCTCTAGTAACAGGTTTAACTTTGAAAACTGCTCTTGGTGTATATACAAGTGTTAAAAAGTCTTCTGTTGTTTTCAATCCAGGTTTAAGAACTGATGCATAAAGGTTATCCTTAATATCAACTAAATCTTTTTCAGTTTCTAAAGAAAAAGTATATGGAATAGGATCATCAGCTGTACCGTTTAATTCATTAAGTAATTCTTCTAATTGCTTTTCAGTAATTGCACCAGGAACTCTAATTGAGCCACCAACTGATTCTCCCGTATCAAATGCTTGAAATTTAACTAAAACATTTGGTAAATCACTTGGAATTATATCAACTTCACGTGGTTGTTGTGCATCTCTTTTTTGTCTTTTCGATTGTGGTGGTACTAAGGTAGACATCTTTTATATAGCAAAGTAAATATCTGTTTTCTAACTCTATATACAAGATTATAACTTGAATAAATGAAAAATAAAAATAAATATTGTAACAAATTTAGTTATATAGATAAAAAAAATTAAGAAAATTTTCATGCACTCGTTTAAGGATTATTTTCAAAATCAAACCTTGAATTACGTAATATATTATATATATTGTAATCCTATCGATGTGTTATTATATATGCACAGTTACTTACTGATGGAAAACATGAACTTTCTTGTTTCATTTATAAAATAAGATTGTTGAAAAGAGAGAAACTTATTTAGCTAAGAAACATACATGAAGTCATATAAGATAAAATCATTACTTCTTCTTTGGAAAACACTGAGATATTGGTCTACCCATTCCTAATCTTTTCTTTGTAGGTTTTTTCATATTATTGATAGCTAAAGTCGTTGCATTTTGTACTGAAGTTGATGTTTTTATAAGAGGTTTATAGACTTTACCTTCTTGTTTTGTTGTAGTAAAGGTTGGAATTTGATTAAGACTGCTATTTATCATTTGTTTAGAAGTAATTAACAAATTTGGCTTTTTCTTGTCATCTGTACTTTCTTCTTTCTTAATGTATGTTGAAGTGGGTTGGATATGATTTACTGGTCTAATCATAGCACCAGTTACAGGATTGTAAGCCATTCCTGTTGAACCTAAAACTGTCGGTGGTAGGTTTGTAGTAGTGGAATTGTGACGAACAATCTTTTTAACAACAAAAGTCTTAGGTTGCACCACATACATGCCGCCCAGTCCATATTTTGGGCCAGAGGTGACGAAACTACTAATATTTTTATAGCACGACTTGGGAATTTCATCAAGAAAGCAAGACGACTTCGCAATCATAACATCTTCCATAACAACATCGTATGTACTCAAAAACAATTGTTCTTTTGCTCTAGTAATTGCAACATAAAAACATCTCCTTTCTTCATCTATTAAACTATCTGGCGCAAAATAATCATGTTGATCAAGCGCAAACTTAGAAGGTAATATATTATTAACGATTGATGGAATAAAAACGACAGACCACTCAAGACCCTTGGAACCATGAATTGTAGTTAATGTGACTTTACCCTTGTCAGTTTCATCATTTGAAGAAACTGTTTCAGCTAAATGCACATGTTCCAAAAATTGTCGTATAAATTTCAGCTTGGAAGAATCATCACTTACAGCTGAATCGTTAAAGCTTTCAGAGACATGATTAGTAGTACCTCCATTCAACTCTTCTTGTTCCATAAAGGTCTTTTCATGTGCCTTCTGTAATAGATCGTCTTTTTCTGGATCATAGTTAACTATTTGATTCTTTAACTCTTTTATATTAGCATTTATATCTGACAATATTTCAGCTTCATCCTTTTTACTTGTCTTCTTTTTCAATACATTATCAAAAAAATCAAATTTTGTCATAATGTAGTCAAAACATTGTAAAGTTGTGAGTTTTTCAATTTCTAATTTACAATCTTCAATAATTAATATAAGATTCTTCAAAGATTGTTTTGCCTTAGTTGCTGCACCTGGTAATTTACCATCTGCATATGATCTGACAATCTCAAAAACATTGTGATTCTTGTTTATTTCAGTGGAATATACAGAGGCTTCAATTTTCAATATCAATTTTGCTCCACAACCAGCACAAAACCATTCAATAACACGTTTGAAAGCAAGCCAGTCATTTAATGCAACAATTCTTAAACAATCAACTGCCATTGAAATTTCTTTTAATTCCCAAAATGATAAACCTTTGACAATTTTATAAGGAATTCCTCTTCTAGTTAAATCGATTTCAATTGCCAAGAATGTTCTTGATGCTCTAACAATAACTGCCACATCATTATATGTGTATGCATTTGCTGGTTCATTAACAATCTTATAAATTCTGTTAGCAATAAAATATGATTCATCATACACGTCACGATGTTTGATATAATGAACAGGGGTGTCTGAATTGTTATTAGAAACTAAATTTTTGTTTTCTCTTGTAGTTTGATGTCTCATTAAGTTTTCAGCTAATTGTAAAATTGCATTGGTTGATCGGTAATTTTGATCCAAAGAAATTTTGACAAATCGTTGATTTCTTTGTAATGCAATTGTTTCAATTTTTTTAAAATTAGCATAAGTTGCATTTCTAAATCCATAAATACTTTGATCTGCATCTCCGACTATAGTTATGCTGTTACTACAGTATTTGGTCAATTTATACATTAGATTGAATTGAATATCATTTGTATCTTGAAATTCATCGATTAAAATATGTTTAACATATGAGACACATTCAGGTCGTACTTGAAGTAGTTTATCAGTATGAAGTAAAACATCGTCAAAATCTAATGCGGAATGTTTTGCTAATAATCTTTGATATTCATAATAAACTTGTAAATATTGAGCTTCTGTATCAGTAGTTGTAACAACATTATCAGGGAATAAACCTGAAGCTTTTTGTTTTAAGATAAAACTTTTAACTTCATTAATAGTGTTCCTTTTATCCTTCACGTTATCTAAATCTAAATTTTTAATTGCTGTTGTAATTAAATCTCTTTGATCCTTTGTATCTGCAATGGTAACATTTTTACTTAAACCAATATGATTACCATAAAATTTCAAATATCTGAAACAAATAGAATGGAAAGTACCAATTTGTAATCTACTTAAATCAATTTCAGGATGATTTATGAGCATTTCCTCCAGTCTTTCTTTCATTTCATTAGCAGCCTTTTTAGTAAAAGTTGTCACTATAATCCCCCAGGGAGGTAATTTACATACTAATAAAAGATATGCAACTCTTGAAACTAGTAATTTAGTCTTACCAGTACCAGGACCGGCAACGACTTGTAATACAGTATCATGTGGAACGCGTAAAGCTTGAGCTTGCTTTTCGTTCAAAGAATCGAAGATCGATTCAGTCATTCAGTTATAGTGTATATATATAAGATAAAAAAAAAGAAAACAATAACAAAGCCCAGAATGAAAAATAAAAATAAAAATTAAAATAGAAATCGGAATTTGAAGAAAATAAATTTACGTGTTTTGCAAAATAAAATAAAATAAAATAAAATAAAATAAAATATACGGAATTAACTGAAATGTAACATTTATTTATACCTAAAATTAGGGGCTCCACAATCACAATAACTCGTACCTGCAATGGAAAACTAAGAAAACTGTTGGTTGCATCATTTATATTGTATTATAGTAATGCCAATGCTTTCAGTTTTTATTTATTAATTACTACTATACTTTCTTATCACAAAAGTATATATTTTGAAATTGTGTTGACTTCTAATTTCCCATTACTTTCTTTTGCTTTTTTTAGAATTCCATCTTCTTCTTTTTCCCTCTAGCTCCCTCCTTTCTTTCATTGCAAATGGTCTCTCACAGCGAATACGCACAAGCTTTTGAACAAACTTTCCTGCAAGAGGTGGATATCTCGGAATATATTGATGGTGAAGTACCAACTCATGAAGAGTATGTACGTTTTAGACTTGATATGTATAGAATGTTACATGCAGTTGAAAAACAACAAAATACTGATGAAATTTTTAGTCATAAACAATTTGATGAAGGTGAATCAACTGGTTCCTTTAATGATAGTGTTACTTTACGAATAAAAGATTTAAAGAATGGTAATCCAAATGTTTGGAAATATCAAAATCAATCTTTCAGTCAACAGTCCAATGTTCCATTGTCTCATTTAGGGGTAAATTCGGTTAATCTATCAAATAATAATGGTTATCTAAGTCAACCAATGAGTGTTTCTAATAGTGTGGATAATAATAATAATAATAATAATAATAATAATAATAATAATAATAATAATAATAATAATAGTATTAACTCCAATACCAATAATAATAATAATAATAATAGTATTAACTCCAATACCAATAATAATAATAATAATAATAATAATAATAATAATAATACTGATGATAATCAACAGTCGTATTACTCCTCAATGATGCACTTTCAAAACTACAATAGACCAATGTATCATATTTCAAATAATCAAAATAATATGCAACCGCATTCACCTTCTATCGCTCAATCATACCCTCAATATCAAGCAATGGCAGGGAATTCTTCTGTAAATTCACAGTATCAACAATCATACCAGCATTCTAATAATAATAACAGTAACAATATCAATACCCAATCGATTATGTCTCAATTATATTCCACTCAGAGAAGTTTCCCCAGTCATGTAAAATCACCTCAATCAGTTTCACCACAATACCAACCCTATCAAAATCCAATTCATACTCTGGTTAGTGAAAATGCAACTATCAACTCATATACTCCTGTTAATAACTCTAATTTTCAAATTCAAAACAGTGAATCAATGAATAGTAATCATAGTAATGACCATTACTATCAGAAGCAAATTGATAGACAGATGAATCATAATGATTCAGGGTTAAAAATGTCTGGAAGTCAACATTCTGATAGAGGTGAATATAATGATCACTTATATAAATCTAATGATAATATAAAGAAGGAACAAAATCAAGTTATTAAAATAGTGAAAGAAGAAAATGAGTTGGAAGATGAAACTGATCAAAGAAATCAAGATCCAAATCAAGATAATTATAATGATTATCGTGACTATCATGAACAGGGTGGTCAGCAGGAATATCATAAACAACATCAACAAAAGAATCAACAATTACTACAACAGGAATTTGATCAACAAAAACAATATGATTCCCAACAGCAGCAACAACAACAACAAGTCAAGCGTATTGAAAATTCGTTGGCAAGATTCAAGGAAAGAGCACTTGATTTAGTTGTTTTTCAGGATAACTCTAAAGATATTAAAATTCTAGATAAATTCCATAGAGAAGTATCAACGGACTTTTTGAGTTCATTAGATGGTAAATTCTTTATCAATGAAACTTATTTACAAAATGATGGTATGGACGATAATATGCCCATTGCATGTTATCGTAGAAATTATAATAGTTTATTAATATCCCTGTGTTTCAATGAAGAACCAAAATATCTTAAAATGAATGATAAGAATTATGATATTGAAAATATTCGATTGTCACTCAGCTGTAAATCTAATTTTTCAAATTCTGATGTTGAATTGACAATTTTTAATAATTTAGTCCCTGAAAAAAATGAGAACTATATTACAATGGAAAATCCATTGATGAACCTTGGAACATTTAAAGGTAGAAAAAACATCAAATTAAGAAGATTTCAATTTAAAAAGGCAACCCCTAATAATGGTAAATTCATCGCAAAGGATTATTATTATATCCAGATAAATTTAGTTGTGGAACTGAAAGAGAATAATGTTGAAGAAGTTAATAATAAAAGAAAACTACCATTCACTGAAGTTTTGAAAGTTTTGAAAACTAATGGTATATCAGTTAGAGGTAGAAATCCATCTTTTTATACCGAGCGTAATGATGTAAGTATAGCTCGTGATACTAGTAATTGCTACAAGTTATTTACTCCAATCAATAACTAGACTATACATGTATATAAAATGTATCTAATAGATTTAGAACTGTATAAGTAGAACGTTTTTTAAATAATTTGTAAAACTGGGGAGGCTTCTAAATGTTGAGCCCCCTCTCACATCGCAACATAATAAATTTCCATTGGTTGATAGAGAAATTATTTTTATGATTGTTTGGTACCTTTTTGTTACTTTTGCCACCAAAACAACTAGTATTTGACATCAATCGTCTAAATGAAGGCTCCTAAATCTTTTCCTCCTGGTAAGGGACAGATATTATATGCAAAGTCAAAAGTTTATATTCATGTTACATCAAATAAAAATGATAATATACCAGGTTATTTAACAATCGTCAAGCCATTCCCTGATTCGAAAAATGATGAATTGATCATTTCATTTATTCCTGAATCAGACTTATCTATAGAAGATAAAACTTCACTCGAATATTTTGATTTATACGGTTTAGATGGTGAAAAAAATGATTTTTATTCAAATAATAAAAAAGATATAAGTGGTAAAAACTATCCACAAGTTAATAAGTTTATTGATAGACCTCGTATCTCATCAATTTCTTCATATGCATTTGGTGTTGTAATTAATCAACTATACACTATCCAAGTTAGACCGAAGAAGACAAGTTTGTGGGAAGGTTCAGTTATTTTACATCCAAAGGAAGAAAATGATAGATTACCTGCATTATTCTTTCATGATGATGAATCAGTAGGTACAAAACGTGAACAGAAGCTTAAGAATCAAAATTTTGAACCATATTCTGAAAATCAAATTGGTGGTAATTCATTATACTGGGGTGGTGATAGATTTATAAGCTGTCTAAAGAATTACGCTACATTGACTGAAAGTACCTTGGAGACGGGTATGTTCTTGATCAATTGTACGCAGGAAGATGCAATGAATTTTGTTCCAAATATTTTGAATGCTGATAAAAATAAAGATGATAAATCATACGATTTTAATGCTGAAGTTAATCAAGTTTTAACAACTGCGAAATGGAATTTATTGACAGGTTTAGCATCTATAACTGGATTTGCCAAGAAACAAATAAACAATGCAATTGATAATAAGATTTTACCACAATCCTTACAAAAGTATATTGAAAGACCGGAAGTCAAAAAAATAACAGATGATTTTGATAGTGCAAGTGTTTATTTAGCTAAATGGGCATTAAGTGTTCAAGAAGAAGCAGAAAAAAATAGAAAAATGATTATTGGTAACGAATATTATAAAGAGCTAATAAGTGTTGAACTCGGAGATAAATTCATTGAATTAACACCATTGGAAGTTTCAAAAGCTGCAAGAAGGGGTAAAATGAAAAAGAAAGATTGGGATAAGTTTTTTGATTCAAATGGTAGTTTACAATTTACGATTCATGAGATAGTTGAACAAATATTCCATTCTGGTCTTGAAGAAGATATTAGAAAAGATGCATGGTTATTCCTATTAGGTGTTTACCCATGGGATACAACAGCTTCAGAAAGAGAACAGTTAAAGAAATCGTTAGAAAATAATTATATTGAATATAAGAATAGTTGGAAAGCTGATTTAACGAAACAAGAAAATGATGCATTTTGGAAAGATCAAAAGGTTAGAATTTACAAGGATTTGAAAAGAACTGATAGAGATGTTGATTTTTTCAAATCAAGCAAAGGTGATGAGAACGACGAGGATTTTGATGATGATTATGATGGTTCATATTGGAATGAAGAGGATGAGTTTGGTAATGAAACTCTTTTTCATAATAGAAACCTGTTAGTAATGAGAGATATATTGTTCTCTTATAATGAATTAAACTATAATTTAGGATATGTTCAAGGAATGTGTGATCTATTAGCACCTTTATATTATGTTTTCAAGGATGAATCAATCACATTTTGGGCATTCAGTAATTTCATGGAAAGGATGGAGAGAAATTTTGTAAGGAATCTAAGTGGTATGAAAACACAAATGGTTACATTGACAGAACTAGTACAATTTATATTACCAGATTTATATGTTCATTTAGAAGAATGTGACTCCAGTAATTTGTTTTTCTTCTTTAGAATGTTACTTGTTTGGTTTAAAAGAGAATTAAGCTTTTTAGAAACTATGGATTTATGGGAGATTATGTGGACTGATTATTATTCCTCTCAATTCATTTTATTTTTTGCGTTGGCAATATTGCAAAAACATAGTAAAATAATTATGAATACTCTCAAGGGATTTGATGGAATATTAAGATATATTAATGATTTAAGTGGGAAGTTGGATGTTCAAGATTTATTAACTAGGTCAGAATTACTGTTTTTGAAATTTAAACAAATGGTTGAGCTTATTGATCGTAGTTCAGCAGGGACATCATTTACTTCTAAGCAAGTTGGTGAACCTGTTAAACCGATCAGTGATGAATTACGAACTCTTTTATCTAAAGAGATTGTGATGGAAAAGGAAGAACCTCGGACTTCGGAGACACCATTCGGTTAGTAACATTTTGAGCTTTTCCTTTATTTTCTATTGTTTTTTTTTTGTAAGTTAATGATAATTGATTTTGATATAAAACTATTTATTCTCTTATTCCAATATTGATACAAACTGTTGATATATACTATAGTGGATTAAATCACTTACAAGAATTAAAGTATTATTACGTAATACCATATAGAATCATTAGAGACGCAGAGCATCATCATGAAAAATGGAAAAAGTTTTCCAGGTTTTCTCACTTTACTGTGGGAAATTATCAACTTAAATTTTTTTGTGCTTAAGAGTTGGTCTCTATTGGCGGTGTACCTGTGTTTTATGTTTTTTTCCTCTACATCACAACACCACTAGCTTTAAATTCCGGATCAAACAATCCCCAGATAGGAAACTCCGAAAGTATTAATGACAGAGGAAGCGGTGAACAAGGATTTACGTGATTTGGAGCATTCTGTTTATAAGAATGAAAACAGTAATAATGACAATGATAATAATATAAGCAAAACATTCGATACTAATGAAATTGTCAATATTGCTAAATCAACTACAAAGGGTAATAAAAATAAGAGGAAATTTAACAACAATAAAACTGAGAGTGAATCTGATTCATTACATGAAACGATTAATCAATTTGAACATCAAATTCATTCTCAATTACAGGATCAATTACACGATAATATTAATGAAACTTTTGTTGTTAAAAATAGTCATAATGAAAATCAGGGTGATAATTTAGATGGTGTTACATTACATTCAACTTCTGACGATATACGTGTCAATACGGGTAAAGTCCAGGATGAAATGACTAATAATGATAAGGGTAATGTTGAAAATGCTCATATAATCGATGAAATTAACAGTGGTTCAAATGATAATCATGATGAAGATGCACATAGAACCATACTTGATGCAACAAATATTGATGATGAATTAAGAAATTTGGAAAATATTGATATGCAAAATATACATTCCACTGTAGATAATGTTGACATTGCTGCAGCTGCTGTTGCTTCATTTGCACGAGCTACATTGAATCATGCAGATAATAATGGTAATGGTGGTGATGAAGATAATACACAGGGTTTAGAATCACATACACAAATTGAAAATGTTCATGGTGATGTGGTAGATGATGATGATATCGGTGATATTGCTAAACATATAGATGTTGATATTAATGTAAGCGGTGTTGATGTAGGTGATGTTGAAGTCGATGCTGATGTTATGGCAGATATTGTTAAACATGCCAGTATGAGTACGACAATAACAGGAGAAAATTTACCAAATAATAATATAACTTTATTGGACGCAAATATGGAAACAAAATCCAAAACTGAATTAAAGGAATCATCTAACAAAAGAGTTACTAAACAAAATAAAGTGAGTCAATTACTTAAAGATAAGTCATTTTATTTACCAAGTGATTTTGAAGAAAATCAAACTGTTAAAGAGATGATTATAGCATGTGGTGGAAGTATATCTGACACCTTTAATCCTGATTCAATAACATTAGTCCCATCTAAAAATGATAGTATTGGGGATTCAATAACACAATACACCTATTCATATATCTATGATACATTTACAAAACAATCAAATCTTAATATGAAGAAGTATAAATTACCTAGTGCCAAGTCAAAAGCAAATCAAGAATTGAAAATTAGTATTGGTAATTTCCCCATTTCAAGATCTTCAGATTATCAACATAATGATATCTCTCATGTCGGTGGTACTCAAACAATTACCGATATCAAAATTAACAATACACATTCGTTATCCAAAAGAAAATCAAATAAGTTTACAGATGAAGAAGATGAATATATTTTAGATTTAGTCAGAAGGAATCCTCATTTAAGATCTACTCATACTTTTTTCGCAAGAATAGCACAATTACCGCCTTTATCAGAACATACAGGGAATTCAATTAGATATAGATATCGTAAAATATTGGCACCCAAACTAACATATGTTTATAAACTTGATCCAGAGACAGGTGAACCATTATTAGATCCAGAAACTAATGATGTAATCAAAATAACAGAAATACCATCATTGATCAAATCACAGTATACCTCTGATGAAGATTATGCACTTTGTAAACATATCTGGGCGTATAAGAACGGTGAAATTATGATTACCTCTAAAAAAAGAGTTGAAGTATCACAAATTCCTGAATATGTTTTCCAAAAATTGCATGAATCTAATCCAAGACATTCAGCAATGTCATGGAGAGATAGATATAGAAAATTTGCAGCAAAATTCGGATTAAAACGTTACATTACATATTATGAAGATTGTCAAATTAAAAATGTGCCAGCTGAACCAATGAAGAATATGAGTTCAAGAGCTGATAGAAGAGATTACAAAGTTGATGTTTTCGAAAATGAAAATGTTAGTAAACGTCAAAATAACAATACAGAAGAAAAAAATGTTAAACGTGTTAAGCCTTATAATGGAGATACTAAAACCAAAAGTAGAAGTGAAATTGATGATGTTGAATCTAAATCTAAGACTGTTGTGGTATTTGGATCGAATAATAACGATAAGAATGATCCAACTAGGTCTTTGGAATCATCATTATATGAAAATAAGAATGCAAATTCAAACCCAGCATTAAGCACATTAGCTAATATTTCAACTACTCAAAGAAAGATTAGTGACAAAAAAGCTTTGAAAAGTAAAAATGGTATTAATAATACTAAAACTACTGGTATTAAGATTAATAATTCAATAGGAACAAAACAAGTAAATGATAATTCTAGAAGAATCAAAGAAAGTGAACTTAAACCGGCAAAGGGTAAGAGAACAATTGACAAAACTGGTAATAATATAATTGATGAAGATGCTAACTTATTTGTTTCTGCAACAGTCGATGAAATGAAACAATACAATATTTCATTAGATGAAAACAGAAAAATTGATAGTTTATCTGAATCAACAGGTAATAATCCAATATTAAGTGCAAATGAACATATAGAACCTGTAAATGATGAAGGTAATGATCAACATAATACAGAGAATGGAAATGAAGATGTTGATATGATCAATGCAAAGGCAGATGATGGATTAATGGACTTTAGACAATTAATTGATATTGATCCAGAACCACTAAAACATCGTGATAGTATTGATTTACCGTCAATGATTGAAAGTATTCGTCAATGCTTTAGGAATTTTGGAGATAATAGTACACCATATGAATTATTTAAAGATATTAGTGATCAAACAGGTATTTCAATGCTTTGGTTAAACTATTGGTTTGATTGTTCATGTGGTATGTTAGGTACATTTATTCAAGCAATTATTCATTATTTGAAAACTGGTGAATTAATAATGAATAATGTTTCAGGTTTTTGGACTGAAAAGGATGATGAATTACTTAAAGTTGATCCTGATAATAAACCACTTCTTGAATTACATGGTAAGGATAGTGTTACAAAAAGAAAAGCTGTTTTATTCAGTTACCTTGTTTAATAGTGTATATTACAGTATAGTTTGTAAATTAAAAAAATATACTGATTGTACTTTAATCAATGGTATAGGTTTTCAGATTAAAGAAGCTGAAAAATAATAAAGGAAATTTAAAAAATATACGACCAGAGTGAGGATTGAACTCACGATCTTGCGATTAACAGTCGCACGCCTTAACCAACTTGGCCATCCAGTCTTTACTGTGCACATTAATTTAACACTAATAAATAAAATGTAAAAACAAAAAAAAAATTTTATCTCATCATGTCTTTTTCAATTGTAAAGGCATAGAAACGATTCTAAAAGAATTAGAAATAGAAATTGATCTAAAGAATATTGTTGGTTCAGTTTTATCAAAAGAAGATGCTTATATGGCAAATATAATAATCAAATTAGTTATATTCTTCAACAAACAATACTATAAAAGCAAAAAAAATAATACTGAATTTAAAATCACAAAACGATTCATAAAAGATACATATTTGTTATTCAAATATGAAAAATTTAGTTCTTATTAGATCTAAATTAGATGAAAAAGGTTAAAGAATAATCTAGTAGAAATAATTTACATTTAGTTCAGTATATGAAGATATATTGAATTGATGAAGCATGAATAATATATGCGTATAAAGTAATCAAACTGTATAAAATTATATTACATATTTTAATGAAATGAATGTACTAAAAAAAAACAACCACACCAAAAAGTTTATTGATGATTAATTAATACTTAATGAGACTTATAATGCAGTTTTAAAAAAAACAAACAGTTAAATGTGTATGTTTGGTGCTTAGATAAATGCAAATTGTTTGATTTATGTGGAATACTAATTTACCATATATTGGGAGCATAAAGTTCAGTAGAAGTTTAAAATATTCTTTAGAATTTTTATAATATTCCAGTTTTAATATAATCATTTATTTATTAATTACAGCATATTAATAGATCAGAAACAAGAGTAAGATACTAGAAACAAGGAAAAAGTAAAAACAAGTGTAAATAACATAAAAATAACAGTAAAAGTAAAAGTCATTAAGCGTTAAGTGTTTTTTTGATCGTAAAAGGTCATTATAAAATTAAAAGCAGGATATAGTAGCAGTATATAAATCAGTAAAGCCATCTTTACTAACATACATTAGAATGTTAAAATATCGGAAACAGGATCATCGTTATTTTGAATATGTAGATTAGAAGTTTTTGATTCAGGAAGAGTATTCAAAGTAAATGTTGAATCTTCTAGATGAAATTCTTCCAGGGATGAGACAGATGGACAATTTGACAAAAGAGGAAGTTCAGCATAATGACTGTGATCTATGTACTGAGAATTCATTCTAGTTAAGGAATAATCACATTCGTCAACAAATGAGTCTGTCATATTAGTTTGTATATTATTAGTATTGTCATCATTATTGTACTCTGCATTTAGATTTGTTTCATCATCGATATAAGAGTCATTATCTGAATCAGAGTCTGAATCACACTCCATACTCTGAATATTCAGTCTTTGTAAAGCAATTGAACAGAGATCATTTGAGTATAAAGCAGATGGAGAATTTTGGGTATAATCATTATCTGAATCGAAATCTGAATCATTCTCATCATCCTCATCTTCTGAAAAAGAATCGTCAGAGTCATCGGATAAGTAATATACACTTGAAAGATTTTCATTTTCCAGATGTATTTGGTCTACTTGAATGTCAATATCATTATCATTATCATTATCATTGGTATCATTATTATCATTATCATTATAATAATTATCATTCTTATCATCTATTTCATTTTCTGAAACTAAGGTGAGGGTATTTATATTTAGGGATAGACTATTCAAAAGCGGATAAGCATTTGAATTAATTGTTTCATAGGAGAATGAAGAAGTTGGAGAATTGAAACTATTTTGTAAATTATTCTCTAAATGATTTAAAGATTCTAATAAAGTATCAAGCAAATTTGCTTGACATACTAAACGATGCAGATCAACATCGTTTTTAACTGCTTCCTGAGTTAGTTTTAACTTTACCTTTGAAGCGAGGAGATAAGTTTGAGCAATTTTTCCAGAATTACAAGTTTGCATATAGGAAGAAATCATTTTTGCATAAATAGGGAGCAATAATGTGAAAAAGGAAGGAAGTATTTTAAAATAAAATTAAAAGGAATTAGTTAGATTGATATATAATTATAAAATAGCCAGACAATATCCTCCGCTAGTCTCCGTTATTTAAGTATTTAAGTACCGCATAAAAAATATTATTAATATTAATATATAACAATTTAGTCTCTCACAACGGTTTTCTATCTTAAAACTTCTCCGTTTCCGAGCTTTTAATTTTTTAAAATTTAATTTTTTTGATGTTTTTTTTTTTTCACTTATTGATTAGTGCAATTTTTAATAAATTGCTATTTTAACCGAGAGGTTTGTGCTATTAATATCACCGCGCTTCTAATAATATATTTATAAATTTATAATCAAAATTTGATTGCTTACCATTTAATCTTATCCCACTGAGCCACCTCTTCTCCTTGCTGCGCCACATCTTTACGACATTTTTGGCGCATGTAAAATATTGGACAATCTCTATTACCACATAGAACCTCTTGATGAACTGAACCTTGACATCTTTGACATTCTGTCCATAATCTAGCAAATCTAGATTCCAAAACTGCCATCTTAGCAACTGCTTCACCATACAATTCTCCACTTCTAGCCTTACAATGATTACATAACATCTCAGTTCCTGGAATTGCACTACGACATCCACGACATGTATTAGATTTCTTAGCAAATCTCATTAATAGACCTCCACCACTCTTATTACCACTACCAATATTTCCATTATTATTATTACCACCATTACTACTAATAATACGTGTATGAGATCCTTGTAATAAATCACGTGTTCTTTTATCTCCTAAAATTGGTTCAAAAATTCTTGTTAATGGTTTACTTAATTGATTATCAAGATAATATTTAGTATCAATTGGTAATGAATTCTCTAAAACATATAATGGATCCTCTGATTTTTCATAATTCTTATTACCCTGTGTTTTAATAATAACATATGCAACACGATCTCCAACATTTGGTGCACTACCTGGATCTCTCTTTCTCATTCTCTCTGCTAATTCAACATGTGGTTGTCTATTCGCATAATCTTGTCTACTTAACTGTTTTGAAATAACTAATTGTGATAAATCAACTTTATTTTGTAATAAATTAGCAATTGTCTTCTTAACAAATTCTTCTGCCTCTTCAACATTTCTATCCTCTAAAATTAATTCTAAAACTCTTGTAATAACATTTTGAACCAGTTTACAATTATCTCTTCTAACTGTTTCAATACCTTTAGTATCCATCTTATCAAATTTATTAGGATTTGTCCAATATAAACCAGCATATCTTTTCTTATTAATTAATAAATATGGGAAATAAACTTTTTCAAACTCTAACTTAATTGGATCTTTAAATAATTCAGAAACATATGCAGCTGCCTCCTCACCAATCTTCATACTTGATTCTAAATCTTCAAATCCAAATCTAACCATAACAGAATCCGTATCACCATAAATAACTTTAGAATCATATGTAAATCCATTCTTAATACTATACTTTTCTTCAACTGCATTCTTGGTTGCTTCAATCATTTCTCTACCAAATGCTGTAACACTAGATGAAATTGCTAGACATGGTAATTTACCAATAGTTGCACCTGTAAAACCATAAACTGAATTTGCTGATATCTTCAATGCTAATTGTCTACCATTCAAAACTTGTTTCTTAAATGGATCAGTTTCGTTCTTTAAATCATTTTTTGCTTGCTTTCTAGCCGATAAAAGTTCCTTTAAAATAGTTGGTAAAATACCTTTACGTAAATGATCCTTAGCAAAATAATCCCCATTTGGTGTTTTAATATAATCCTCACCCTCCTTTAATCCAAGTCTATCAATTGTCGGTTTTCGTAATAACGTTGTATAACATAAATTATGTGCCATCATAATTGATGGATATAATGATGCAAAATCTAATGTAGCAATTGGAACATCATAATAACCTCTAACGGGTTCAATAACTGTTGCACCCTCATATTCTTCATTAACATTCTCACTTTTCATATTAGGTATAACAATATCTAGATCCAAACATTTTCTAAATAATTGTGAGATAACTTTAATTTGTTGTCCTCTTGTTAATAAAAATGAAAATGGAACACCTGTGACTCTTGCCATTTCAGTATAATTAACTAAACACATTAATTTTTCCATTAATCTTAATGGTAAGAATGCATCCTTTAAACAATAAACTGCTAATCTTCTACGTGTTTCACTATCACCATTTTGTAAATCTGTAATAATTGTATGTGGAACATCTTCCTTTTGTTCTCCCAAGAAATGCGATGAGACGGCATTTAATGTATATGACCTTAATTTAAATTCTCTTTGAATAAATTGTAATAAATCTAATTGCATTCTACCTTCAGTATTGATGACTTTAGATTCTCTTGTACCATATGCTCTTGAACTGAAAACTGAATCTTTGATTTCTTGCCTAGTGTTGAATAATCGACCAAAATATGGGAAATTATCTAACTTTAATGTTTTAGCTCTATTAATTAAATATGGTAAATCAAAATTTATAATATTATAACCAATAATAACATCAGCATCAACCTTTACCATAAATTCTTTCCATTTCATTAACATTTCTTCTTCAGTTTCATAACTGAAAACTTCAGAACCAACAATTGGAGAACAACTCTTAACAGTGAAAACATTACGAACAAATGGAATACTTTCACCAACATTTGAGACAACATTAGCAATTTGAATAACACTATCATGTTCAGGTTCTGGGAAAATACCTTTTCTACCAGCACATTCAATATCAAATGATAAAACTCTTAAAGGCGCCATTGCTAAATATTTACCTTCAGGTTTATGACTTATTAAATCATCATAATTTATATTTATCTCCAGTTGACAAACAGAGACTTTTCTACTTTCTTCAACCATTTGATATTTTCCAGCCGGACATGATAACCAACTCATACCAGTGATTTTACAATCAACCATTAATCTTAATAAATATTGTAAATTATCAAAAGTGACTGTACCACTTGGATTAAACAATTCACGAAATTGAACTTCACCTCTTTCGAATCCGGTACGAATTTTACCTGCATGTTTTGGATGTGTTACAATAATTTTCAAGAATGGTAATTTTTGATCACCATGATATTCCCAAATACTTAATTTCATTTCAATTTCAACATCTTCAATCATATTAGGATAATAACCTTTTAAATATTTAGTAAATTCACTAAATTCAGTTGGGAAACCCTTTGGAGCTGGGACATAAAAATAATGACGGAATCCTGTAACATTACAAAGAACGGAATTACCATTATCTGTTATACCGAAAAATCTAGCACAACCTTCTTCCTTACCACCTGATATTAAACTTGATTCCTCTGCATCTAATTGTTGGAAGTTTATATCATGTGTTTCAATATCGAAATCTTTAGGTAATTCAGGTCTACCCCAAATTTGTACTGGATTCCTAGATTGTGCTGTATCATTAGTCATAGTAATAAGTTCTTTTTCAAAACTTGAAGATTCTACTTCAGACTCCTGAGTGTTGAGCTTTTTATCAATTGTTTCAGTATTAACTTCATCATTATGAATTGGAATGATAAATCCTTCCTTTGTAACTTCATTGTTACTCAGACATCTTCTCTTGTTTTCTAACTCATAGATATCAATTTCAAATGCTTCGTCTCCCTCTCTTTTAACAGTCATTGTCTAAATGCTTGTATCAATAAAGTAAATTAAGAAATCAATCAATTCAACTTTTCCTTGCAATAAAAATTTCAGAATGATTTAAATTTCGTCATTTTAAAACTTGGACGCGTTGCACAGTGGTGTTCCATGCGCCGCTTTATCATAAAAAACTGTGCCACTCTTTATGATTACTTAATTCTGTTGCATCCTGATGATCTTGAATCTTATCAAATTTATCTCTCTCTTCTTCTTTTGACAAAAGTATGAGTTTCAATTTTACGGGCTCAACCAAACGGAAGAACGTCAATTTAGGGAATAGATCGCTGGGTGATAAAAATAATTTTTTACTGAAGGCGAAATTAGAGAGAGAAAGAAGAGAAGCAGAGAGAAAGAGTTATAATGCTGCAGTGGTTATACAATCTGCAATTCGTCGTTATATTGATCTAAGAGATCGTAAACTTCAAATGGTTAAAGATTGGGATAGGAAAAATAGCTATCAATTCAATTTTTTTTTCCCTGAATTTGTCAAAAGAAGTTCAATTAAAGAAATTTGTGATTTTGTGAAGAATTTTCCAAGCTTTTATGATTTAGAAGATGATGCTGCAATCAAAGGTAGAGATGCATTTATTTCAGGATTTTTAGAATTGGTTAATAGGTTTGTTTATACTAAAGATGAAGTTTGCCTTACTCCTGAATTCCGTCAGGCAAAATGTGAGATTATACAGAAAGTTGCCTTTTATTTGATGGTTTCTGACCAGATTATAGATAACAGAGAGTTACTAAAAGCTCTTTTTTACCTATATTTTGAAGATTTTGACGAATGGTCTCTTGATCTTATTTTAAGGAGGACAAAGCATTTTGAAACCAGTTTATTATTTGATATATTATTCAAAACCGAAGATGGAGTGTATGCACCTAAAAGAAGCATCGCCGAAGATGCAATCAACGAAGGATTAGCATCTGATTTTCAAAAGTTTTTTCTCCAAATAAGCTATTATTTTTTGTCTGAAAATCTAACAACATCATATCCTCTATTATGTTTTGCAGTAGATACCGTACAAAAGTTTTCAAAGTCTGAAAAGAATTATTATATTCAAACAATCGCAATTACTTATGCTATTACATTTCGTTATACCTTAAGTGTACGTAATCGGACGACTAAAGTATCTAACACACAAGATTTTTGGGTCAAAGAAACAGAAGATGAAGTGATAATTAGCAATCAAGTATTTGAAAGCTTCAAATTTTTTTATCAATACAAAAAGATTTATGAGTGGAGTAAACTTAAAAGTAAAGGTACCCCTATTTTGATAAATCATGTTTGTTTTTTGCTAATATTTGCAAGTACTTTTGAAAGGAAAGAAGCAAATATATTGAAATCTCTTGCCGATTTGAATTGGATTATTTCCGAGCAGAATTCTGAAATTATGAAAGATAGTTTCAAATATTTATCAGAGTTTGAAGAGTTTAAAAATTTGAATAGTGTCTCAATTGATAATAATAAATCATTATGTGAAGATGATGATTGTCATTGGTTAATTTCTCTAGAAGTTTTTACCGAATTCATGTTGTCAATGCTTTCATTGTCTTCTGATGAAGCATTTTATAGCTCAATATTAATTTCTAAGGATGATTTAGTTAATTTTACTAAATTTTTGAAATTTTTTGTTACTGAAATGTTATACAATAAGAAAACTTCTAAGATGACTGAACCAAATGCCCCAATATTTATGAAGATATTCAAAAAAGTTTTATTGTTGACTAAGAAATTATATCTTAAAGATATGAAAATGAATTTTATGGGTGATAAATCATTCTGGTTGTTACAAGTTATGGATTTAGATGAAAATTTTATGATTAATTTATTAAGACTAATGAAACCTATGCGGGGAGCAATTAAAGCTATGCAGGATACGATGAAGAATGGTTCTGTAGAATTATTCGAATACATTCCAGCATCTATTAGACAGCTTCTTCCTAACAAAATGCTAGAATCTTTTTACATCTTGAAATATGCTCCATATATGATTCCATTTGAGACAAGAGCGGCAATGTTCCATGAACTCATCAGTATGGATAGATCAGAGAATGATCTCAATGAGTGGTATCCTGAGAAACCAGAAGGTACAGTTTCAAGGGATAATGTTTTATTTGATTCATATAGGTATTTTGGAAACTTGAGAGGACGAGATATCAAATTACCATTTTCTGTTCAATTTGTCAATCAATTTGGTGAAGTTGAAGCAGGAATTGATGGTGGTGGACTTACTAAGGAGCTTCTGACTGCATTAACGACATCTACATTCATTCCATCACTTGAAAATAGAAAGATGAACAATGGATTGCAGTTTTTCAAAGAAGGAACACATCATAAGTTATACCCAAATCCTGAGCTATTTTTTAAAATAATGTACCAAAGAGAACATCCAGAGGAAGAAATTGAATACGCTGTCTCAGATACTGAATATTTGAATATGATGAGATTTTTGGGTATGATTATAGGAAAATGTTTATACGATAATGTTTTACTTGATATTTCATTCTGCTCATTTTTCCTTAAATTATGTTGTAGTTCGACTGGAGATGATGATGCAAAGGATGATTTTTCAAATTCATTTGATGAATTGAAAAATTTAGATGAATCACTATACAATAGTTTAAATTACGTTTTAAAGCAAACTGATGATTCCAAATTCGAAGAAATGTCATTAGAATTTTTAATTGATGATGATTTCTATGATCAAAATTTACAAAAAAGACATGTTGAAATTCCATTACTTCCATTAGTTCCCAAAGAACCAGGATTAGAACCTACACCAGTTCCAGTAACGAATAACAACAAAATGAATTTTATCAGATTAGTCACAGCTTTTAGATTATCCAAACAGTTTAAAGTTATCTCCGACGCGTTTATAGATGGTCTTTTCCAAGTTATTGATCCATTTTGGCTCTCAATCTTCAGTTCATTTGAACTACAAACTTTGATTTCTGGTGATGATGAAGATATTAATATTGATGATTTGGAAGAGAATGTTATATACGGTGGTGGTTATTCTGAGAAAAGTCAAACTGTTATTGATCTATTCCAAGTGCTAAGAGAGTTTGATAATGATAATAAGGCCAAATTTATAAAATTTGTGACATCATCTCCAAAACAACCATTATTAGGATTTTCCGAGCTTAATCCGAAATTTGGTATTAATAGAGCAGGTGAAGATTGTCAAAGATTACCAACAGCTGGTACATGTGTTAATTTATTAAAACTTCCAGATTATAAAGATAAAGAATTACTCAGGAACAAATTATTGTATTCTATAAATAGTAAAGCTGGATTTGATTTATCATGATATTTATTTATCGGGGGATATTTAGTTTACTTAGGAAAGAAGTTCAAATGTTTATATAAAAGAATACAAAGGTATATAGGTATATATAGGATAAATATTTTAATATAATTAACTTGAATGTCGTTTTGTTGATGCATTAATATTTTCAGTACTTGCACCACGTTTTAAAAACTCTTCATTTAAATATTGTTTAAATTTATCATTATCAGAATCTCTACTTTCACCTAACATACTAATTTCTCTTAATTGATTCATATTATGAATACATTTTGAAATTGTTTGTAACAATAAACTTGGCTTTAAAGGTTTTGATAAATACTCATCCATTTGAGCTCTTAGACAACGTTCTCTATCACCTAACATTGCATGAGCTGTTAATGCAATGATTGGAGTTTTAAAACAAATTGCAGCATCTGCATATTTTTTCTTTTCCCATTCTCTAATTAATTTAGTTGCCTCAAATCCCCCCATTACAGGCATTTGAACATCCATTAAAACAACATCATAAGTATCTGATTGTATTGCATCAACTGCTTCTTGACCATTTTCAACAACAATAACTCTATGACCATGTTTCTCTAAAATTTTTACAGCTAATTTTTGATTAACTAAATTATCTTCAGCTAATAAGATTTTATAAGATGTAGTTCCATCACTATCAGGTGAAACAATTTTAGATTCTAATGCAGGTAATAAAACAGAACCAAGATCAGTTATTGAACATGGTATATTACCATATGATGTAATACCCAAATCTAAACATACTCTCATATTTAATTGTGGTAATCTTGGATGTAGCAGAACTAATGGAATATATTTAATATCAGGTAATAATCTTAATTTATAACCAGTTTGTAATGAATCAATAATTATGGTATCAAAACTTTCAGCATCTTTAATAATTAATGTGGTAGCAGATTCATCAACTTTAATATAATGAGGATCTAATTTTAAAGCCTTTAGATTATTAATTAATTCATTAAAATTAGTATTTTCAATTATATCAGTGGCAGCAATTAATATTTTATGAGATCTAAAAGGCCTTAGAATTTCCAATTGTTTATTAATTGATAATTTAACAGATGATAATAAAATTGTAAAATAAAAATTAGATCCTTTACCGTATTCTGATGTAACCCATATTTCACCTCCCATAAGATGAATTAGTTGTTTAGAAATTGATAAACCTAAACCTGTACCACCAAATTTTCTAGTTGTTGAACCATCAGCTTGACAGAAATTATGGAAAATTAAATCTAATTTATCCTTTGGAATACCGATACCTGTATCGGAGACACAAAATTGTAATTTAATTTTATCATCAATATCTTCAATTTTTTTTGTAGATACAATAATTTTACCCTTACTTGTAAATTTAATGGCATTACCAATTAAATTTAAAATAACTTGTTTTAATCTAAATGAATCACCAATAAGATAATCAGGACAAGAATTATCAACTTCATAAATTAAATCTAATTGTTTTTCAATTGATTTAACACTTAATGTTTTCAAAGCACCAAAAATAGTTGTTCTTAAAGAAAATTCAATTTGTTCAATTGTCATTCTATTTGCTTCAATTTTAGAAATATCTAAAATATCATCAATAATTGTTAATAAAGAATTAGCTAAATTATGAACAATTGATAACATTTCTCTTTGATATTGAGTTAATTCAGTTTCTAAAGTTAATTGAGTCATACCAATTATACCATTCATTGGAGTTCTAATTTCATGTGAAGTATTTGCTAAAAATTCAGATTTTGTTTTATTTGCTAATTCTGCAGCTTCTCTTGCAGCTGTATTTCTTTGAATTGATTCTCTCAAAGTTAAAACCATTTGATTAATTTTAGTTTTAAGTGCATCCATTTCACCACTTGCTTCAACTGTAATAAATCTTGTAAAATCACCATCAGTTGCAGCTGCAGTAATTTGTGCAAAAGCTCTAACTTGAGAAGTTAAATTTGATGCCATTGTATTAACATTAGTTGTAATTTCTTTCCATAAACCTTCAACATCATTAACTTCAGCTTGAACACCTAATTTACCATCAATACCAACTTCTTTTGCAACTTTTGTAACTTCAATTGCGAAAACTTGTAAAGAATCCACCATTTTATTAATTGTATTCTTTAATTGTAAAATTTCACCTTGAGCTTCAACTGAAATTTTTTGACTTAAATCACCATGAGCAACAGCAGTTGTAACAGTTGCAATTGATCTAACTTGATTTGTTAAATTATTTGCCATTATATTAACTTTTTGTGTAACATCTTTCCAAGCACCTTCAACATCAGTTACATTTGCTTGACCACCTAAAATACCTTTTGTACCAACTTCTGTTGCTAAAGTTCTAACTTCTTCAACAAAAGTTCTTAATCTATCAACCATACCATTAATTGTATTTTTTAATTCTAAAATTTCACCTTTACAATTAGCTGTAACTTTAGTTGATAAATCACCATTTGCAACAGCAGTTGTAACATTTGCAATATTTCTAACTTGAGTTGTTAAATTTAATGCCATTGCATTAACATTATCAGTCAATTCTTCCCAAATACCTGAAACATTTTTAATTTGAGCTTGACCACCTAATCTACCTTCAACACCAGTTTCTCTAGCAACTCTTGTAACTTCAAATGCAAAAGTTCTTAATTGATCAACCATTGTATTAATTGTATTTTGTAATTGATAAATTTCACCTTGAGCTTCAACTTTAATTTTTTGACTTAAATCACCATTTGCAACAGCTGAAGTTACAATTGAAATTTCTCTAACTTGATTTGTTAAATTATTTGCCATTGCATTAACATTTAAAATTAAATCATTCCAAACACCTTTTGCATCTTTATATTCAACACTACCACCTAATTTACCATTTGCAACTTGATTTGATAATTTATTAACACCATTTGTAAAATTATCTAATTGATCAATCATAAAATTGATTGTCTTTTTAACTTTAAAAATTTCAGAATCATTTAAATTATCATTATGATTAATTTTAACTCTATTTGATAAATCACCAATTGCAACAGAAGTTATAACTTTACCAATTTCATTAAGAGAATTTTTAAAAGCTTGATTCTTGAGAGTTTTATAATTAATTATTTCAACTAACTTTAAATTATTATTATTTAATGATTCAATATAATCAATCAAATTATTTCTAAAAATTTCATTATTACAATTTTTATTAAAATTTTCCTTATTATTTAAGATATTATTTATTTCATTAATTTTAGTAGTATCAAAATCTATAAATTTTGATATATGAACATCATTGTTGCTGTTTATTAATTCACACATCAGTTTATGTGAAATTAAATGAGAAAGGAAAAGAGATAAAAGGGAAAAAGAAAAGACTAAGATCGAGATTAAGATTAAGATTTGAAAATAATTATATAAATATTTATATAAAATAATATATAAAATAAAAAACATGTAACAATAGAATAATAATTATCCTAGAAAAAACAAACGGGTAAGTATGTACCACTCCCTTGCAAGATTGAGATAATAGAAGGTTTATAAAGAAGAAGATGAAGGCATCATGATATAAAAATAGAAAGAAAAAAGGAAATAGAAATGGAAATGGAAATGGAAATCTGGAAAGTGACAATAAGACGGTGACCGCATATATATTATAACATTACGTCATAGACTTTGGTATTATATATAGTATACAGTATATATATAGTATATATATACAGTATAGTTGCTATTACTATAATTATAATCGATGTGTTGTAACTAGGAGATATATAACATATATATATATATATATATATATATAAAAGTAGAATAGATAAAAGTAGAAGTGAATAAACCAATGAAATGAAAGGAAATAAAATAAAATATAATAGGATATAAGATAAAATAGAATGAGATGAGATGAGGTAAAAAATAAGATAAGATAAGATAAGATAAGAGAAAATTATAAGAACATAAAATAAAATAAAATAAAATAAAATAAAATAAAATAAAATAAGACAATATTTAACCCTGTATTAATGAAATAAACCATAACTAATGAACTTCAACACCTGTAACATTTGAAATTTCATTTTGAATATTATCCTTAATTTCAATTAAAGGTTCAGTATTAATAATATTATTATTATTATTATTTGTTAAATTAACAGCTTTTGAAACTTTTTCAAAAGTTGGTTTAATTGTTTGAAATGCATCATTTGATAATTTTTTAGTTGTTTTTGAAACTGCTTGAGTTGTTGATTTTGTTTCCTTTAATTCATTTTGATAAACATTTGAAACATGAGAAGGAATTTTAGAAACTGTTGTTACAGTTAAATTAATTCTATTAAAAGTTTCATTTAATAAATTTAATAATCTTTGAAATTGATTTTGTTCATTGGTGATATTTAATTTTGTCTTAAAATTAGTGAAAGCACTTGTTGGGAAAACTAAATTAAGTAAAGATTCATAAAAATCATTTGAAATTTTCAAAATTGGATCAAAATATTTAATAAAATTATTAAAAGGTTGTTTTGATACATTTGATAATGAATTTAAATTATCATTGAATAATTTAATTAATGATTTATAAGTTTTAATAAATGAGAAATTTTTTAAAAATGTTAATCTTGAATCAATTAATGATAATGATGAATCTAATAAACCATCTAAATAATTCCAATAAGAGATGAAAAATTCATATTTAGCAAGGAATGAAAGAAAATTTTCAGTATAAGTTGAAATTAAATTAAATATGAAAGAGAAAGCATTCCAAGATAAGATAAAAGATTCAATTTCATTAATTGCAGGATAAGAATTTAAATGATGGGTAGCAGTGAAATGAAGTTTACTATAGGAAGTGGTAGTAGTCATTGTTATTTATTGATAGTAAGTAATTATAAGATGAAGTAAAAAAATATAAACATTAACTAATTAATAAATGTTAATGTTAATAAAAAGGGGACATTCCCTTAAAATAATTATTATTATTATCACATGAGCCTCCTTTAAATTTTTTCTTTTTCGCCACATTTTAAAATTATTTTAATCACGTGCACAGTCCCCGCGACGCGACATTCAAATTGTAATACCAAAAATGGTTTTTCATTTTTTTTCTTTCTTTCTTTCTTTATTTTTCATCAATTTGCTACTGTTACAACTTTCTCGACATGATTTTTCTTTAGCCAGGTATAGTATAATTAAATAATTTTATAACTTTTATAACTTTTTTTTTAATTAGAATACCCCCCCCCCCAATACAAACCATGTCATCATTAGCTAAACAAGGTTCTAAACGTTATGGAAGGGAACTTTCTCGTTATCCTCATTATATTAGAAAAATGTTTGATCAAATGCAAGAAAGAGCTCAAATTCCTGCTTTCCGTTCAGAATATCGTCAAGTTGATGAAAATGAACGTTATAATAATCCAAGACAATGGTTAGTTCAACCTGGTGATACTGTTATGATTACTAAAGGTAAATTTGCTGGTACTATTACAAAAGTTGTTGCATTACAAAAAGAAACTAATAGAGTTTTCCTTGAACAAAGTGAAACAAAGAGAGTTGTTGTACCAAAACAATTTTGGCAACCTGGTCAAACTTCTCATATTATTGATTATCCATTACCTCAACATCCAAAAGATTTAAAAGTTGTTGGTACAATAGTTAATGATGATGGTACTGAAAAGAAAATTGCTGCTGATAAATTAGTTTTTAAAGGTGAATATTGGGATGAAGATTATCAAAAAATGATGCCTTATAGAAGAATTAAATATAATGAAAATATTATAATTCCTTGGCCAAGACCTGATCCAATTGAAGATTGTATTTATTCAACTAATAAAGATTTAGTTAATGAAAGAACTTTTTTCCCAAATTCAATAATTTATTCAGATTCTCCAATTGATTTAATAACTTCAATGAGACATCCTTTAATGAAAAGACCTTATAAATGGGATAAAAAATATTTAACTAAAAGTGATATTAAAAGATTAGTCCCTCCAAAACCTTTATTATCTGATAATAAAAAAGCAGGTATATTAGAGAGACAAAAAATTAAAGAAAATTTACCAATTGAACCATTACCTGAAACAATTAATTTAGTTGGTGATAAAGTATCTCAATTCTTAAATAATATTACTGATCCTCATTTAGCTAAATTTATTAATAAAAATTCTCCTAATTATAAAGATCCAAAAGATTTATTTATTGAAAAGCAAAAGAAATTATATGATGAAAAAATAAGAGAAAATCAAGAGTTAAATAAAATTAAATCTTTCGTTGAAGCAAAATATAAATTAAAGAGAACTAAAACTCTCCATATTTAATAATTAAAAATTACTTCTATATAGATTTCTTAATATAATATAGTTGTAATATAGTCCTCACGATGTACTTACGTAATCCTATGAAGTTAGAGTACAACATTAGGTTATTAGTTACATTATAGTTTAGTTAGTTATAGTATTTATAGTTTTTATATAGATGAAGTATTGTTTGGTCCTAGAAGGAGAGATATTGGTAGAAGATTACAACTTTATTACATGGAGCCCAACCTAACAACTTTCAAGAGTATGAAAGGGAACCCAGCCACATGATTTTTGAGTTTAGTCAACAATTTGCCCTCAAGCAGAACATCATGTTTACATT